>PVHP010000415.1:64290-153567 GCA_004024765.1 Zapus hudsonius | reverse complement strand
GGGGAGGGGAGGGGAGGGGAGGAGAGGAGAGGAGAGGAGAAAGAGTAACAGAAAAAATGGGCATGCCAAGAACTCCAGACACATGAGCCACTTTGTGCATCTGGCTTTACATGCGTACTGGGGAATCGAACCCTGGTTGTTAAGTTTTACAGGCATGTGCCTTAAACACAAAGCCATCTCTCCAGCCCCTTTGAATATGTTTTCCTCAAAAAGTAGAGAGCATAATTACATATCCTTCAAGACAATTCAAGCAGTAAATTAAGTTTGAGAGATAAAAGGAGGTATACCCTGTTACTATATATATATTCCTCTTAAATTGTGACATCTCTTAAAATAGTTTGAAAACATGGACGCAGGTATAGTATACACTATATGAAAATGGTTCTAAATTCAGATGAACTAAAGTTCTAAAGTCAGAGGATGCATAACTGAACTCCAATTCCAGGAGTTTTCTCAAGAAAAATTACTTAAAATCAAATGATATGTAATCTTGAAAATTCTAATTTCTTCATTTAAAAAAGATATATAAAACTTATATAATTAGCTTACTGATAAGTGGATGTGATAATGTAATTGATGAATCGCAATGTCCAAAATATCACAATTTCATAATTAAAAAACAAAGTATTCTATAATTAAAATTTTACTTGGAGCAATTATGTAATAAACAATCTTTCAAAAACACTATTTTAATCCTTGAAATGTTTTCCCAAAAATTTAAGTAGCATATTTTCATATTTACAATTTCATACAAATCCAATCCAATTATCATTTAGCACAGTAGACACAAAACTACACAAGTATTTAAATGTCTTATAATCTTACATATGTGTTTCTCTTGATGAATTTAAACATCTCCCTAAAATACACACACACAAACATGAGTCTTACACTTACTTATAAGTTACAGCAAATTTTAATGGAGACTGTTCAGATATGTTATAACACACTACTGATAATAAGAATGTCATCTATTATATTATAGTAATCAAAACCAGAAAGAACTGTTACCAGAGAATTAAAGACCCGGCACAATTAAAACACAAATCATTATCCTAAAACACAAATTAATATTGATCATGAGTTCATATACACAAGCTGAAATAAACAATGCTTATGCATGCAGAAATTTTGAACCAAGTAATGAGAAAGATAATATGAGAATTTTCATATGGGTTATATTTCCATAGGTAATCAAGAATACAAATCTATTAATATTCATATCAATCCTTGGAAGGTATGCAGCTCAGTATTAACTAATAGTCTAGAAGCAATGGTGTAAGTAAAGCTATGCCACCCCTTTCCCTTCTACTTTCTTAGGAGGAACTTCCCATGGGTATTGGTAGTCTTCATGATATAGGATTTCAGTCTCAGATGACTAGCTAAAAATGTATACCCATGCATTCTTAAGATCAGCATTGGACATAGAACAAAAGTCACAAGATCACAAAACAGCTCTTTCTTTTTACTGTCACCAACTCCTTCCCAACCTCATACCCTGCAGCTGTCAAGGGAGCACAATCATCAAGGTGCCAGAGAGAAACTAGCCATCATCTAGCATCACGACCCAAGGACTAGTGGAAATAGTTACAAGGCTGAATGTCACATGGTTGCAGGTATGTACCACACCTGATACAGCTAAATACAATGCTATAAACTAGTGCTCTAAAGCCAAATAGCAGTGGGGAAGAGATTACAAGCATGGAAACAAGCATGGAAAATGTAGATTTTTTTTCAACCTAAAATACCTAATGTAGAAACTAAAGCCTTCAAGGACATTCAAGAGACTATTACTGCTCTCTTTGTCATTTAAAACTAAGAGCTCAGTAGTACTTAACCTGCCACACACACAAGAGTGATAATCTTCTGTCATTATTAACACACTGCTAAATTCCCTAGTGACATCCAGAAGCCAAAACTGGGTTCATAAAACAGAATACAGCTTAAACTAAACTTTATTGCAACTTGTAATTGGTAGAATGACTCATGTTTATTTGTCCTCTCAAATAATTTATTTTTAAAATTTGAATGAAATTTTATAAATATAAAAATTCAGGATCATGATACAATACTAGAAATTTTTTATAACCCAAGTTAATACAGACAGAAGCTTCCCAAGTAGAACTTATGTTCAAAGAGCAATGGAAAGAAGTTCAGTTTTTACAAAAGTAGGCAGAAAGGAACAAATCTTACCTATGGTCTCCAACATTTTTTTTTCAAAGTTCCGTGTTCTTTTTTAACAGGTAAAAATGGCAACTAAAATGAAGTTCTGGGGAGAAAAGAAATAGAATTGTTATGTTTTCTTCTAAAACTACTCCAAAAAGTGCTTGATACTATTATAATTCCTTCGATCCTTAAGATATTATTGTTTTAACTTAACAGAAACAAAATAATTTTAGAATTTGCATAATAATAAGTGGCATAAATTCAATTTTAAATTAGATGTCAGAAGTTTCTAAAATATTCCCACTATAATTGTGAATTAGTAAAGAGCCTTAGCCATGGAATGAGGAGGCATGCTTGTGTCTGCATAAGAAATTGCATGAACAAAACCATAAACAGTCTTACCTGGGAAGACAATGCACATGAACCAACTAGAAATGAAATGGGACCCTGCATGGTACATGAATACTGGAAGACAGTACACTGAATCATGCATTAAAGCCGATTAAAAGGAAGGCACAGTATTATATTTTTCAAAGGTTTTCAAAATATCTCCCTATTTTCTTCCTATTACAAAGCAAAAAAACTTCATTTGCTTCAACCTACACAGTTCTTTCTCTAGTAACACTGAACTGGATGGAGTCTCTGAGGACCTGTACTAGACTCGGATCTACACTGCCAATGTCACAGATGTTTTCAGGCTTTCCTGTGCAACAGTTCTGCACAACTGTCTTCTTAGCACCATCTCTCTTCAGCCTCAGAAAACATTCTGAGCCATCAGGGTGTCACTCATTCTTCCAGTGGACCAGAAGAAACCTTTCTTCCTCACTTTTGAACTTGAAGGTGAAACAGACCTTTTCTCTCAGAAATAACAAGTTGGCCCACTGCGTCTTTATGGGAAGCTACGCTTCAAGAATATCAATCCCTGAAATTTGCTTGCTTGGCATCAAAGCAGAGAAAAGTGTTTCCTTTCTATATACCAATGTAGAACACACAGTAGAAACAGCAACTCCATTTCCAATGGTCAAACAGCTCAACTACTAGCATTTATTCTTAAAAAGTTCCCTGGCATCAAGATGGCTGGCTTTGACCTGGAATTGAAATTGAAATACCAGTGTGGCATTCAGAAAGGGGTCTATCATGTCATACTCCACTCACTAGGGGGGTAAAAAATGTACTCATTGGGTATCCTATGATAAATATGGAAAATAAGGTATGACCATGTTCAGCTCACAGAATGACTCACAACTATGAACTGTATACTCAGAATTGATGCTGAATTCATATGGATAGGCATCAAGTCACATACTTCAAGATATTCTTAACATACCTGGCAATACTTTTATTCTTATTTACAGGGAAAATTTAATTCACCTCCACAAAATAGCATTATTGTTAGAAACTTCTTCAAAAAATTAACTCCAGGCTGGAGAGATGGCTCAGCATTTAAGCCACTTGCTGCAATGCCTAGTGACCCAAATTCAATTCTGAGGAACCCATGTCAAGCCAGATACAGGAAGTGGAACACAGCCTAGAGTTCATTTGCAATGGCTAGAGGCCCTGGCACACCCATTCGCATTCTCTCTCTCTCTCTCTCTCTCTCTCTCTCTCTCTCTCTCTCTCTCTCTCTCTCTCTCCCTCCCTCCCTCCCTCCCTCCCTCCCTTTCTTTTTTCTCCTTTCTGTCACTCTCTGCTTGCAGACAAATATAAAAATTTAACTCCTTTACTAATTGATCAATTAATGATTAATTTTTGTGGTACTGGAGCTTCATATCTGTTAAGCACTTTGCCACTGAACTACAAACTCAACCCCTCAAAAATCAACTGCCCTTGTTCAGTTCCTTCTATGTTCTGAATGTGTCTATTTAGAAATAAATAATATTACTAACAAAGCTTTAAAAGAACAACATCATGTAGATTGGTGCTTGCTATACACAATAAAATTTAGCTCTATCCACTTTCCCTCCAAAAACTTAACTGCATAAGATAGGCAGTACTGATGACATGAGGAGCCTGTCCACTCAGAGGCTCAGAGAAAGGAGAGCTGGGAGCTTCCCCAAATGAGAGAAACACTGGTACCCAAAGCAAAGTGCAAAAGGCAAGCCGGTTATACAGAAACGGTATTAGATCCCCAAGCCGGAAAGAAACACTTAGAATGGAATTTAGAAAAGGAAGAGGAACAGCAGCCAATACAGTAATAAGAGGACAGTCGCTCTCAGATGAGAATATTAGCATCGATTTCAGGGAGTCCTGGGTTTTTGTTTGTTTGTTTTGTTTTTGTTTTTAAAGCAAAGTAGACCTACAGAGTATCTACTCTGATGTCCATAAAATAAAACCATACCATTTTGAGGATTCCAGGGGATTTGAACATTGAAAGCCTTAACAGGGACAAAAGACATTTAAGTCATTCCTTTCTGTGTCCTCTACCCCTCTCCCCAAAGTTCATTTCTAATGATAAGAAACTCTTTGTGATGAAGAGGTTAAGTCTACTGCCTTCAAACCACAGGCATGAATTCTTTTCACTGTTTCATCACCTGGCCATCACCCTTCCTTTGTTATATATCTCAACACTACAGGTATATAAATGTATCTGAGTGATGATAGCAGGGCATGGCCCATGAAGAAAACTTAAAGGAGACCAAACCACATGTCAGCAGAAGGCCACATCCTAAGGCGTTCTGTTTGGTTGGTTGGTTGGTAGTTTTCTGTTAATTCACGCTAGCAGTGACTATCCTAAAACAGAGGGCCGGTAAAGAGGAGAGGTACTGTGGATAGAAGAAGCAGGGGACAGAAACTAATTCTAGGGCAGATGCAGCACTATACAGGCAAATACTGTATAATGCTGGACCCTGTTCACAACACGGTATTAAGTCCTTGAATCTTCACAGTCCACACACTTTACTCATGAGGAAACAGACACAGAATTACCAGTGATGAAGCCAAGACCTGAACACAGGCAGTCTGGCTCCAAAGCCCACTGTGAAACTTCTACAGCATGATGCCTCTCCAGTAGCCAAGGTGAGGAGAGGGTGGGATTCAACTTATCATGTTCTTTCCCCTTTCCAAGCGGAAAATTGTCATTCAGGACCTGCCCTACACAAAGTGAAATCAACAAAGGAAATTAAATGCCTAAGGCCTGTATGCTATTGTAAACTTTCACAGTGACAGAGTAACCAAATCATTCATAAGTCTCTAAAGATTTTCCCTGTGATCATATGATTCCACAATAATGAGTTGATAACACTAGTTAAATCAGTTAATAAAAAATAAAAGTGCCAGTGCACAAGGTGTCATATGCATCTGGAATCTGTTTGCAGTGGCTAAAGGCCCTGGCATTCCCATTCTCTCTGTCTCTCTTCTATCTCTCTCTGCTTGTGAAAATAAATAAATGAATAAAATATTTAAAAAAATAAAAATAACATAAAATGGCTTTATTAACAAGGAAGTACTAGCTAACTGGTAACACGTGGGCAGATTTTATGCAGTGAGGAATCAGTGTTTGAAACAATGTGGATCATTCTGCCCATTGCAGATTTCATGGCAGTAAGCAAAAGAAAATGTTTTGCACTTGAAATACCTCTAGGAAGAGAAACTGCTCCAAATGCATACACCTTCCTAGCCCACTCCCACAACTCTAAGAAAACATGGCACTATTAAAGGAGCTGCCTACACTGGCTGGGGACTAGTCTTCACAGCCCCACATGTGTGAAGTACATTTTCACTTAGCATTCTTCACCACTGCACTACCTGAAGTTAACAGACAAAGGCCACAAAGTAGCCATTCACAGGTAGATTGTCCTATACTCTAGTGGTTATGACAGAAAGGTGTACCCTTTAGTTATATACTTTTGGGTAGCATGGTTGAACGACTGCTCCAAACACAAAAACCCAGCCCAGCACCGACCACCAGAGAATATTCCCAGCACCTGTTCCTTTAAACTTCTCCCTTGGTTTATAGGCTTTGATCAACAAAGCATTCCTGAATGCAATTGTTATTTCCAAGCTGATATGTATAAATCTTTCCAAATTCCCATAGTAAGTACAGAATTGATTCATTTTATGCGTCTTCCTAATTCCAAAATATTTAAATGCTAAAGTCTCTAACTTCATGGTATGTTACATATTCACTGATTTCATGGTCTCTTTTACTGACATTTGTATGCCTCCTTCACACAGCAGAATCACCTGCCCACAGTGAAAATGTTTCAGGCTTAGAACTCAAACACTGTGGTTTAGTGATTCAGCAAAGGCATGAGGACACCCACATGACTAGTGTATTTTCTGGTAGCAAAGATCAAGAAATGAGCATAATCTAGGAGCTCAAAGTAAGCAAAAAGAAGAAAGATTAAAGGCATTGAAACACAGAAACATAAGAGAAGAACCCCCACACTCAAACTGAGGAGCTGGGCAAAGCCATCAGAATTAAGAGATGCTGCACAAACTCCTAAAAATAATCAGGGCAGGTGAGGTAGCCCCCCCCCCCATAAAGGCAAGAGTTCCCTTGGCTGCTTCTGAGTATAGCAATGTTTCTCATACCACAATGAGGCTGAGAAATAACAGAGGTACATGTAAATGTGGGGTCAATTCACAAGTGTTCCTGACATCCATGAAACCACAGCTGCAGTGAATAATATTCACCAATAATAAAAATATTTCTGGATTAAAAAAAAGAACTCCATTCATAAGTGAATAGAAATATCCTCACCTCAATCTTTACCAGAAAAAATGAGCCACATATGCATATTAAAAATTTAAGAGATCAACAAAATTATAGAAAACAAATCTATATGACTTATATATCATTTGTAAAATATGAAACAAAATATACATGTATAAAATATGGAACAAAATATCTAAAAAGAGATTGAAACCTAGGGAAAAAAGCATGAGAAACAAGAAATGTCCATCAGAAGCTGAAACACATTTTGACATCTATATTCAAAACAACTATGAATGAGTTAGATTCAGTTTTTAGAGAATACAATTATAGAATAGTTTGATTCATCTATAGTTTAAATATAAATATAGCAATATATCTGCATATTAGTATGCACATAAGTATTTCCTTGGGGCACAGTATAAAATCCCATCAATAATTACTTGTAGGAATGCAGGGGTGGAAGTGATAATTCTGACTCAGGAAGAGATAAAAGGGAAAATTCAGCTTTTTTTTTTTAAGGAAACCCTATTCTTAATTACTTTTACTTATTTATTTACAGAGATTGAGAGAGAGAGACTGAGAGACTAGGAGCTTCAGGGCCTCTAGCCCCTGCAAAGGAACTCCAGATGCAATATATCTGCATATTAGTATGTACATAAGTATTTCCTTGGGGCACAGTATAAAATCCCATCAATAATTACTTGTAGGAATGCAGGGGTGGAAGTGATAATTCTGACTCAGGAAGAGATAAAAGGGAAAATTCAGCTTCTTTTTTTTTAAGGAAACCCTATTCTTAATTACTTTTACTTATTTATTTAGAGAGAGAGAGAGAGAGAGAGAGAGAGAGAGAGAGACTGAGAGACTAGGAGCTTCAGGGCCTCTAGCCCCTGCAAAGGAACTCCAGATGCATGTGCCACCTTGTGTATCTGGCTTTATATGGGTACTGGGGAATCGAACCTGGGTTGGCTGAACCATCTCTCAAGCCCCAGAAACCCTATTTTTTAAGACTTTAAATGTACAAAACAACTGGATTGAAATATGTATTGACAAAATTATATGTCTTATATTTGCTTTTAAAAGTGGGATGAGCAGAGAAATACTGAGACTAGAGAAGAGACTAGCCATGAACTAAGGACTGTACTCTGCTTCTATGTACATTTGAAATTTTCCATCCTAACAATCAGAAAAATAAGAAGGTGAGGAGATGGCTCAATGGAAAAAGCCCTTGTTGCACAAATGTGAAGAGCAGAGTCTGGATCTGCAGACCCCGCACAAAAAGCTGAAGCTATCACAAGCTTCCCTAATGTGAGATGGGAGGAAGGGACAGGAGAATAGCCTAGAAGCTCACAGGCTAGTCAGCCAGAGGAAACAAAGTGGTGGACAAGGTGAAAGACCAGAAACAACATCCAAAGTTGCCCTCTGACCTCTACACAAGCAACATGGCATGGTGTGCCTGCACTCACATACACAAAGAAATATATGCTAACAAAAACACACATCACACCCACATCAAAAAAAAAAATAGACAAATAAGATATTGGCAGAAAATGTGAGAATGTTAACAATGTCTGGCTTTGGAGGACAGAAATAGAAATGATTATTTTGTTCTTTAAAATTCATGATATTTTTCAAATCCTCCCTACCATCCTTTCTTGCCAAAAAGACTGCACTTTACTTAATTACTTGCAGATTTTTTTAACTCTGATAAATGTTCCCACACAAATAACTTTTTCAAGCTCTCTCAGTGTTAACTCCAACAAAACTAAAAAACACTATCAAAGATTTCCTCATAAAGGATCTGAAGTCTCAGAGAATCATTTTCAACTGTATTGATTCTGTTGCTCTTCTCAAAACTTAAAAGCTTTTTACAATAGCCTTCAAAAGCACTTAGGGTCCTGGATTGGCCTGTTCCAACTCAGAGAGCACCAAGGCAGGAGTGACTGCTAGTCTACCTCTGGACACGTGTGTGTGTGTGTGTGTGTGTGTGTGTGTGTGTGTGTGTGTGTGTGTATGAACATAGCTCAAGCCATTCAAAAGCCTCAGGCCCCGCAGAGTGCTCCCCCCAAATACATGCAAATAAATTTGTTTGAATTAATTTAAATTTATTTTTATCCTACATATATGCTCCAATGTCAATTCTGTATGATTAACAGTCATAAGATGTAAAACAATACTAAAATATGTAGAGGAGGTACAGAAATCCAGTTAAACTAACATGCATAAATTAAAACCATTGCTCTAACCAAAATGGTGCATACTTTAGACAAGTTTTAGTGAAAATACTATTATTTCAAACTTTTTCATAGGATTGTTTTCCTTTCCCCTTTCCCACCACAGCCCTTCTGTGCATGATCCTGGGAACAGAACTCAGGGCCAGGGCCTTGTGCTTGCCAATGAGCTAAATCCCAGAAGTTTCCCAAATGTTTATTATTCCATCAATGCATACTTTTATCTTCTGCATTTGACTCTACATTCTTTTTTTAAAAAAAGACTTATTTATTGTTGACAATAAGAAATACTGTATGAACAAGACTTGTGATGGTAGCCCTATTTCCCTCCTCCTTGCTCCCAAGCCTCTGAGGACACTCCTCAGTGAGATTGCTGGAAAGGTTTTCCTTTTAAAGGGGAGGTGAGAGGCTACCTTGAAAGAAATGCACAAGACATAGAAAATAAAACATTTGATTACTTACAGGTATATTTATATAACAAATGTACTTCAACTAACAAGCATGCTTATTAAAATTACCTCCATTTTGAAAATTACTCTGAAGTAGGTATGAAAACTGCTTTTATTTTTGTTGGGGTCAGCTTTCTAGTTGTTGCTTAGGAAGAACCCAAACAAAAGCGGCTTATGGAGGAATGGGTTTATTTGGCTTATGAACTCAAGGGGAGACTCCATTCTGGCAGGGAAAACGATGGCATGAGCAGAGGGCTGGACATCACCTCTGCCGCAGCACTGCAAACAGCGGCAGGAAGGTGTGCCAAACACTGGCAAGGGGAAGCTGGCTTATAACCCCATAAGCTCACCCCCAACAACACAGCTTCATCGAGGTTGTAAAACCCAAACTGCCATCAGCTGAGGATCTATCTATCAGAACACATTCAATTGTTTGTAGGAGACACCTGTATCAAACCATGACAATTTTTAAGACGATTTAGAGTGAAAACCATGCATTTCACATAGATACTATTTTTCTAAAGACATTTTTCCAGATATATATCTACTTCCCGAGGACACATTTAAAATAATATTTGTTATGTCTTGCAGCAAGTTCCTCTATTTGCAGCTTTTACTCCATTTCAAGGCTGAAAGAAGCCTCAGCAAGCACGGAGGAGGAGAAGTGCCCTCCTCTGGAGGCTGGATTGCAGCAGTTAATCAGTGCTGTCTGTGTATGCCTTCTTAACTCTGGGCTATTACTACCACTCAACTCTTTAACAGGTTGAACATTTCCAAATGGTATTAGAGAAATCAATTCTACTTACAGCCCATGATTGATTTTTTTTCTTCCTTGCCACCTGAATTCATAGTTTGTAGTTAAGTCCCAAATAAGCATTAAACTGATAGATTCTAATAAGTTCTCTCTGGACGGCCATTTCCCATGCTTGCTATCCATAATGACGTTCTCTTGTAATACATCCCTCCCCCAAATTAGTGCACACCACACTGCGCAGCAGGGAAAAGACGATTTAGCAAGTTCTGTTCTCTCTCCCGAGTGAAACTCAAAGGAGTTGGGGTGTTGGGCAGTTCACTACATTACCAGTTGAGGGCCAAGATGCCACATGCCACACATATTTCTTAGACAGAACCAGGCCCAGGGATCCCTCCAAGTGCGCCTCTAGCAGATGAACTCCCGAGTGGCAGACTCCAGAGACAGCTGGCTGCCCATAAAATACTCACTCCGGCCACAGTGTTGTCTTGGGGGAAGCCTAAAACATGCATGTGGATTAACTTGGTGCCACAGAATTCTCAGGTGCAATTTCTGTGCTGGCAACTAATTCTCCAGAGAAATTACTTCTGGCCCCTGCTGTCTGCCCTTTTGCCTGCCTGGAATGAGGCAATTCCCTAGTGAGAGTGAGCCCAGGCAGAGACTGTCCTTGGTGCTTATAAAAAGCCTGATTCTCCAGGCACCCCATAGGGTTGGCCTTGGGGCATAGCTTAGGAGAGGGACAGAAGCAAAGATGTCTGTCATTCCTCAGCTGCCTACTCAGAGAAGGATTTTCATTGAGTCGGTGAGATGAAGTGAGGATTTCAAGAGGGAACAGTACACAGCTTTGTCAGCTGTAACTAGATTCCTCAACAGTGAGGAGAGACAAGGGGCTGGGAAGGGGCAGGAGACCAGGAGCTCATATACAGGCTGCTTCAACTTAGCTCTCTCTGACTACCTCCAGTTGTTACTGTTCTCCCAACATCATTTTCCAGGATTTTCCCTCAAACTCTTATAGTAAATAACTTCATGGCCACCATTTTCTATGATTGTTCCAAAAATGCTTCTCCAGGACAGGAATATTTTTCTTAAAAAAATTAAATTAAAAAATATGGAGTGTCATCTATCATTTCGCCTACTAAGTTATCATTGTGCTATAGAGTACCACACATAATTAGATATTTTTATTCTTCTCCATCAATCAGAGCCTTGTAAATTCAGTTTGTGGCTGCCATGATTTCCCTCTGATGGATTTGAATAGGAAAAAAAGATAAAGTATACAAACTTTACTCAAGAAGTCAGGCTCATATTTCTGATGAGAAGACCTCTGGGGGGGGGAAGAAATGGGGGGATGAGTGTTCAAGTGAAATTCAATGTGGCTGTTTTCTCCCCTGTGCTGTGCTTGTGTGACTAAAGGCGTGTATGCCCAGTTGATGGAGTTCCAGCTCTGTGCAAAGAAATACTGTGAAAGGAATAATCACAGGCTGCCTGCCCTGGTCCAATTCCCTAGCAACCACGTATGCAAAAAGTGACACATGCATCTGGCATTTGTGTGCAGTGGCAGGAGACACTGGCAGGCCCCCACACATGCACAAATAAATAAATATTTTTTTAAAGAGGGAGGATTAAAAGCCTAAATCATCTGGAATGTTTACTCTGACTAGATTTTCAAATAATAAACTGACTTTCCATAGCATACTGCTGAATGAAAAAAAAGCAGCTCTATTCCTCAGCCACAATCCACCATCAAATACTCCCTTTAAGAGGAAGAACTTTATGAATATATATACATATATATATAAAATATTCATTGTTGGAATATCTAAAATCTAGGCTTAGTTATCATCGAAAAGCTAAAGCAACAATCTGCTATTTGGGGCTTTTTAAAATATGCTGTCACTAACAGCCAGTACTAGAATTGCACTTAAGAATTACTCACTATTAAATCAACTATAATAATAATTCTTCCTGAGAACAAAATAGTATCCATAAGGGAAAGTTCAAAAATCAAAACTGGGGTTGATTTTACTGTTTAAAATGGAATTGTTTATGCCATAGATTTCATATGCCCGTTTTCTTCCGCAGAACACATGTGCTTTTCACACATGCACTTAGAATGTCCCATTTTCAGAGAAGAAGACTGAGGCTTGGGAAGTGAGGTTGCCCCTTCATGCATGTAGCTTGTAAGCAACAGAGCTAACAAGTGAACCCAATCTGGGCAGGAAAAGCAGCAAAGCCAAGTCAGACCCTCTACAGACAATAATAATAACTCAGGAAAGAAAATACTTATTTACCCGCAGGTTGAGTAGCTCCAGGCAACTGTGCTTTCAGGGTTTGTAAATAATGCTCTTGAATAAACACTCATTTTCCCAATTATGTCATTTTCAGTTAAGCCCCTTAACTTCTCTGAGCTGCTCTACCCTCTTTCCAAAGTGGTCTGAAAGAGTAACACATGCAAGTGCCTGGGAGTCAGGCTGTACGAAAGATACTGCTGTTTTTTATTACATACTGTATGGCTCTCTATTTTGCTGCTTCCAAGGGCTGATTATGTGGGTTATTAAATTGACAACTCCTTAATACAAAGGAAAGTTTCCCTTTTCAGGAGTGAGAACTGCAAAATACATGATGTCTCACCTATGCAATAAATTTCAAGATTTGATACTATCTTTCTCATTTCTAAAAACTATTTTTATTCTATTGAGGTCCTAAAAATTATTCACCATTGTATGTTAAAGAAGTACTAATGAACTTCACTGACAATTACAAACTACAAAATTCAGGTCAAAGTACTGACACATAAAGTGTTGTTATTGAGAAGAGAAGTCCAATGGAAAGACAAGTAGACAAAGATACACAAATAATCAGTCAACCAAGGATAAGACAGCAAGACAGACACCAATGATTTTCAACACAACCTAAAGCAGGAGTACAGAGACCCCCTAAGACCTCAACAATAAAGCAGCCTTAATACTCACCCACCATGATTCAGGGAACTGAGTGGAAGAGGGGGCGGAAAGATTGTAAGAGCCAAGGTGGAGGATAATATCCAGAGACATTGATCCCCTCAGTAACAACATGCAAAGGGGGGGTGGAACCAGGTTGACTCCTAGGTGATCCATAACCCCCTACCTAATGGATTGATCCAGTTGTCCACGGAGGAGGATACCCAGCTGATTGGGAACAAGGAGGAGGGAAATTGAGGATACCAACACCAATAATGTTTCCACAGTACTAAAGAGCTGCATTCCTTGGAAAACAGGGATGATGTTGTCTAAACCCACTGATACACCTGTCAGTCAATAGTGCCCAGACTACTGAGAGCAGCCTGAGGAAAGACACAAGGAGAGAATGGTGTATATCCTACTGGCACGATCCCAAGTCATTCAGAAGAGAAAACTGTATAAAAAGTACAAATTAGTAAAACTTGAACATGAGCCTTAGTCATTAAGATGAGTATACATGTATCAATTCAACACCACAAGTATTAACTCAGAGATAATGTAGCATGATTCATTACTTAACTAACAAATGTAATTCTGTAGGAATCACTAGGGCCACCTTGACCATTGGGATATTCTCTCTGAAAAAGTCTTCAAAGTTATTTTTCTCTTTCAAGTAACATGTCAATTTGCTTCTTAATTAACTCACTTATGCCTCAACTATATTCACTGCCTATAGTGTACTATGGTACTCAAGCAGTGCATCTGCTTTAAAATTAAGTGTCATTTTCTTTGTTATAACTTGAGTTAAATGATCCTAAAGAAATAAACACATAGACATTACAAATGACCCAAACAGGACATGGTAACTGACTATTGCCTATAGTTACAGCACTTTGGAGGCTGACATAAGAGGACTGCAGGTTTGAGGCCAGCCTGTCCTACACAGCGAGACAACCCTCCTCAAAAAAAAATAAAAATGAAAGAGCTAAAGAAGGCTAAATGATTTCAGCTCCATGACCCATTTTCTCAACATAATGAAGAGGTCTCTGACTGTGTCTGCCCTGTAGCTTAGAGCGTGGTGTGGGTGAGCCACAGTACTATAGCTACAGTCAAGCGTCTGCCATGTCAAATACATAGATAACTTTGAGAAAACTTTTGAAGGAAAAAAAAAAGGAGAAACACCTCCTTAGTGCGTCATACAGCTGACAGGACAGCGTCCTGAAGAGACCAGGTAAGTGCAATATAGTTGATAAACATCATCTACTTCTGCTGTTTCCTTTACCGTGGCTTCTGGAAAACTTAAGATCACATGTATGGTTCACACATTTCTGCTGATCTAAAAGGATCAAGACTTCCAGATCATCGCCTTTGCAGCGCGTGGTATATTCGATGATCTTAGTTGGAACTTATAGAGAATAGAAATTATTTGAATAATTGCAACAACAAATTATTCCTTTGCTACCTAGTTCATTATATTATTGCTATATAAAATTTACATAAGGAGAAATAATTCCAACAGAAGGGATTAAAAACTACTCAAATATGCAAGGGAGGAGAATTCAGCATGTCATCTGAAAATAAAGCCCTGGGTTCAATACTCACTCTGACAGTGCTGTGCCCACACCCCTTTACAAGGCAGGGTTTACTCACACATCTACTTTATTTTACTTAATCACCTAAAAGCATTGAAAGTTAAATATCCTGAATACCTCTATTTTAAATTTTCCAGTAGTGTTTTTTTTTAATCATTGATTATATAGTGTGGAAACTTCAAGTAACAGTTAATAAGAACATTTAACTTCTTTTTACTCAAAAGAAACAAGATAGCCACTGTCAGATATAAAATTCTGGCCGCATAGCTGAAAGCACAAAGGGTCAGAATATGCCACGGCAAAATATGCTACTTTAGCATAAGGATTCTCTTGATCAGAACCTAACTGAGAGAAGACATAGAAATAGTCTCTGTCCTCCCCACCTCTATCCCAAAGTATGGCAAAGTTTTCCTTTTGTGAAAATAATACAAATTTCTGTTGGTAACAGTAAGAGAACACCCCGTATTAGGAAAACAACATATGTATATAATATGTGTATATGTATATGTATATGCTCCCAAGTCTAGCCACACCTTTAGGTTATCACTTCTTTACTGCTGTAGCCCTCACTCATGCAAAATTAAAAGCATCAATTAAACTTACATGCTTTTTTTATACTTTATATATGTCCTTTGTTTAATTTATGGAATATGAATGGTTCTCATAAGAGACTCACCCACAAAATTAAGGAATGCACTATAAAGCAATGGATAAAGTACCAAAGAATCCTAAAATCTCTTCTTAATAGTATATGCTTACAATGGACCAGTACAGAACAAAAAAAAAACAATTCTAAACTATAAATATAAGTTCCCTGGCTTGGATACCAAAATAGTTACTTAGTGAACAAGCCAGAGCATCCTGTGTGACTCATTCCCTTAAAGCTCTAGAAAGTGCAAAGTAATCAGCAGGGTCAGAATGCAGATCAGTGGTTACTAGAAGAAGGGAGATAGGTAGAGCAGGGAAGCAGAAGAGGATTATGGAAACACGTAAGGAAACTTGGACCGTGACAAATACATTCACTGTCCAGAATGAGGTCGTGCAGGGGGTCTTGCAGGGGCCAAAATTCAAGAAACCATGCACTTTTAACATGTGCAGCCTAGCATGTGTCTATTATAAATTATAGCACAATAAAAGAGTTAAGGATCCCATGTCCCCTCCCTAACAAAACACAGAGCCTGAATATCCCCAGTGAACTTAACAGAGCTGGCTTGGGTCAGGATTGGATGCTGTTTGTTATCTTATTTTCCTACTTCAACCACCAAATAGATGGAAAAGTACTTGGTGATGCAGTCTGGGCCAATTATATTTAGCAAAGTATGAGAACAAAGCAGCATTTATATTCTAAAATAGCGCCAAGGATGACTTCCTTGAGTACTCAAGGAAGATGGTGAACAGGGGAGAGAGGAAGCACTCCACATGGTCCTCAAGTAGGAAATGAATGTTGTCCAGAGGCAGAATTTATGGCTGCCATGTTAGCGTGGGGGGAGGCAGAGGTGGGGAGTGTAATACCTAAGCTTTATGAATTTGGCCTACCAATGCTAGAGACAAAGCAGGGCCTAGTTAGTGATTTCTAGATTCTGAATGTCTGTGCACCCCCCCTCCCCACTCCCGAGGAGATGTATTGAGAGATGGGGCCCTTGGGAGGTATATAGGTCTTCAGAGCAGAGCCCTCATGAGCCAGATTAAAGCCTTATAAAGAGACTCCAGAGAGCTACCTTGTCCCATCTACCCTGTGAGCCCACAACAGGAAAATACATCCATGACCCAGGAAAACTGTGCCCTTTACCAGAAACAGGATGGGCGTGGGACTGGGTTTGCCCAGAATGGGACTGGGTTTTCCCAATTCTGGTGGATAAAAATGTTTGGTTTAGGGATTTCTCATCTTTAAACCTGTTTTTATTTATTTTTCTGGGACAAACTCCCGTTATTCAAAGCTACTCAGTCTATAGTATTTTGTCACAGAAAACCCAAAGGACTAAGGCAGGGTGGTTCTAGCAAATAATAAATGAGGCTGTGCATGTCTAGCAGACTACAGACAGAATTCTGCAATCACAAAATAATATTTCATGTCTATGATTCTATCATGTTAAGCCACGGTTTATGAGCCAAGAATGACAGATTCTCATGACCATTTTCTTTAACTAGTTGCCTGAAATAAGGCATCCCAAGAACATCTGATTAAATGACATAAAGTTAATATGAAATTAACATGATTCTTTAACATTTAATTTTTGACCAAAATTAAATTTTTAAAAATTATATTTTTTTCTGGGCATCGTGGCTCACGCTTTTAATCCCAGCATTCAGAAGGATGGCCAGGACTTCAAGTCCACCCTGAGACTACATAGTGAGTTCCAGGTCAGTGTGAGATTCAGTGAGAACCTACCTTGCAAAAAAAAAAAAAAAAAAACCAGTGCCCTATATGCTATGTAGTAGTCAACTCAAAGAGTCAAGAGGACATGGTGACATGGTGACATATGCCTTTAATCCCAGCACTGGGGAGGAAGAGGTAGGAGGATCACAGTGAGTTCAAGGCCATCTTGAGACTACATAGTGAATTCCAGGCCAGCCTGGGCTATAGCTAAACTCTATATCAATAATAATAATAATAATAATAATAATAATAATAATATGGGTCAAGAGGTATTAGCTCAAGCAAATGCTATTAAGTGCTACTAGTGTTAACTCAAAATATACACGTGAACATGAACAATCTCAAATGTTCAACCTTGGTAATAGAAAGCAAGCAGCAAAGTCTCCTTACAAACCAACCAACATCATTTACTCTAGCAAAATACCTTTTGCACCCTCACTCCTGACTTTCCGAGTGGTATTGGAATGACAGAAGTGCAGGCAACTGTTTTTTCTTTCCACTTGTCTACACCTTCCTCTTTTTAATTTCATTATTATTAAAACAAAGATATCTTCTGTCATGCTGAGCTACTTTTGTTTTCATGACTGTTCTAAATTAACACATGAAGCAATGGGTTTATGGCATTTTCATGCATACTTTGATCCTCTTTCCTGGCTTCCCACCTCCCCTTCTCTCTCTCCCTATTAGGTACCATCTGCTCTCCCCTCACATGTGTTCTGATACCCCCCAAAGAAAACAAGTATTAAAAAAGAGATGTGTATTTCACCAGTGATGTAGTCATATAAGTTAAACAATACAGAGATAGTGAGCTATCCCATACATACTCAAGCTATTGTAATCTGCTTACAACATTAACATTTCATCTTTACTCCATTTATTGTTTTGATATTTTTAATTTTATTTGTTTAATTAGTATAAAGATTTAGGTATCATTCATTCTGGTATTTTCAAAAGTAATTTGTTTTAGTTGATTCTCACCCTCCTCTTCTCTCCAAAACTCTTTGTCCTCCCAATTCACCCTCCCCACAGGATCCTACACATGTCACATGTGTTCTTTCAACCTTCCCTCACCCTCTTCCCACCCATCTCTTTACACTTGTTCTTGGTTACCATCCTGCCTTTATAGGTGTTACTATTTTTTTTTCAAGACATACATAGAAGAATATTTTAAGAAAATGAAGTGTGATGGTTAATTTCAGTTGTCATATCAACTTGATGGGTTTTAGAATCACCATGGAAACAAATCTTTTGGCATGTCTCTTAGGGATTTTCCAGATTAATTGAGGTGGGGAGGGTGGTACCATTTCAAGGGCTAGAGTCCCTGGATTGCATAGAAAGAAAAAAGCTAGCTGAACACCAGCATTTATCACCGTCTACTTCCTCCCTGTTATGTGAGGCTATGATGCCAACCTTTCACTTTCCATAAACTGCTTCTGGTAAAGAGGCGAAATTAACCGATACATGAAGCTTTTACAAAATACTAAAAACAAATGTCCTGTCCACATAAAGGAAGGGCCATAGAGGTACAATTCCCAGTGTGCAGTTAGAGGAGGAAAAAAAAGTAGCCCAAGGTCAAAGATAAAATATCCTTTTCTTCAAGTAGCAGTTTCCCTTTCTTACCAAGTATCACACAGCCTCCTCTGTGACCTCCTTCTGTCACCTCCTCTATTCAGGGTCTAATGACTTACAACTCTGGTTTCTCACAGAAATTCCTTATGGGTTATGGAGTATCCACCTCTTTCCACTCCTCCCCACAAAACTCATAGAAAGTCCAAATCTCTAGTACCCTAGAATAGGACTGTATTTGAAGACCGTGTCTTTAAATAAATGATCAAGATAAAATGAGTAAACTGGTGTGGGCCCTAATCTAACATGGCTGTATGGTGGTTTGATTCAGGTGTCAACCATAAATGTGTATGGTCTGAATGCCTGATTCCAGCTGATGGCAATTTTGGAATTGGAACTTTGTTAGATGTGTGTTGTTGGGGTGGGTTTATGGATGTTATAGCCAGCTTCTCCTTGCAGTGTCTGGCACACCTTCCTGTTGCTATTTGCCACCTGCTGTGGCAGACGTGATGTCCAGCCTCTGCTTATGCTATCGTTTTCCCTGCCTCTTGGAGCTTCCTGTTAAGAATGTAAGCCAAATAAACCCTCCACAAGCTGCTTTTTGTCAGGTGCTTTCTGCCTGAAACAAGAAAGCTGATTGCAATAGGAATAAGAAATTAAAACAAAACATCAAGGAGGGAAGACCATGCAAAGAGACAGAGAAGACAACCAATTGAACAGAAACCAACCACACCAAACTCTTTAGTCCCCCAAACTGGTAGGAAATAACTTGTTACTTCAGCAGCCTCTAAGTGACTTGTGGAAGCAGATCTAGCAAACTAAAACAAACTTGGATAGCAGGAAATAACGTGCCATTTGAGTACCTATGAAGCTATGGCTTTTGAAGCAGGCAATGAGTAAAACTAGAAGGGCATGACAGGAAAGCCTGGGTTTGAAGAGACTATTGGTAGAAATGGTATCAGAGAAGCTTCCCATGAGGTCTCAGATGAAAATGAGGAGCATGGAAAAGAGCCAACCCCAACTTATACTTAATTCATCCCTTTCTACTGTCTTTTCCTTCCCCATCCAAACTTTTCCCCAGTACAAACCCATAGTTCCTCTAGCAAGACGAAATTCTACTCTAGTCCCCACTGCCAACCCAGTCCATTTCTTAATGCAAAGCACTAACTTAAAGCTATACTTCACACCAAAAAAAAAAAGAAAGAAAAAACACCAATCTTTACCCTTCTGATTGTGGTTTCAGGACACCAAAGCCACAGGCAAAAGCTTTCTATTTTTTTCTAGTTCTTAACCAAGGCAGTAAGCTTCCACAGCAATATATTTATTTCTGCATTCTCCCCAGTGCTTAAGCCAAATGCAACCTAACTGCCAATTCATCCATTACTCTCTACAACTCAGTAACTGCCTCAGAGCATCCCTGGAAATATTCTATTTGAAGGTACTTGGTAACCCCACTGAGTTCTTTTTTTTAATCTAGAAGTAGTAATTTCCTGATTCCTTTTCCTATACTTGGAACTTCACTAGCATTATTTAATCACAGTGTATCAATTTTACCACACTAAGCACCACTGACCAACTTTATGAACATACTATAAGCACAACAATTATTTACAAGAAAAAATAAGTGCTCTTCTTATGAGATTGACTATATGAACCATTGCAAACAGATAAAAGACTATTTTTAAAAACACTTCTGAAGAGGGAATATTTTTATCTTTTCACATGCGCCATATAGCAATCCTAAATTCACTGGGAAGTCATCTGTTCCTTCACTTTTCTTTTACATCGTTCTCTAGCAAGATGGGGTGTTCATTCTAGCATATTTGGAGGAATATCCAATCCAGTATATCAACTTTGTCTCAAAATATTTGAGGAAATTCAAAGTATTTTAGACTTATTATAAATATGCAAAGTGGAGCCAATGTGCACTTGAGGCCTATGGTGTCCTGCCTGGGAGTCATCACAAGAAAATAATTGACTAACTCAAGACCTTCTCCACATCTCATTGTTCTTTAGCAGCCCCCAAGTTCCTGCATCCTCAGCTTCAGTCCAGACAAGGGGTCCACGTTCTCATTTAAAAAGCAGTTCAATATTGTAAGTGCCAACCAAGGCTGAAGCAATGCAAAACTACATTTCAAAGATTTCTCTCATCACCTTTAACAAGAAGAAACACAGTAAACTCTGGAGACACCCTCTACTCCCTCAGAGTCTACCTACATTTAAAAGGTATCTGACATGCAAAGACAACAGTAGATCTATACCTATGGGACAGAAGCTTTGGAGCACCTTAAAAACATTAAACCTGGGCTGAAGAGATAGCATCAAGGTTAGAGGTGCTTGCTTTGCCTGGGCTAGATTCCCCAGTACCCATGTAAAGCCAGGCACAAAGTGGAGCATGTGTCTGGAGTCTATTTGCAGTGGCAGGCCCTGGTTCTCATTCTCTCTCTCTCTCTCTCTCTCTCTCTCTCTCTCTCTCTCTCTCTCTCTCTCTCTCTCTCTCCTCTCTCTCTCTCTCATACAATATTTTAAAGACATTAAACTTCTCTATTTCAACTACAATTCATGATAAAAAAAAAGTGTGGTTACAAAAAGAGATTGAAACTAGACACAAGCAGACTCCAACGTAAAGAAAGGAAGTCATTGCAAAGATACGCAGTGATACGCTGAGAATGATTTCCACCGTTTTGTTTATTTTACTAATGGGGTAGGAAGAGAGAGGAAGCTAGTAAAACTAGCTTTACTTAAGTAATACACAGGGGCACAAGTGGATTTATCCAGAGCTCTGTATATTAGAAGTTCAAACCGAAGAACTTCAAGTTTGTTTGGGTTGTGCCATTGTTTATCTCGATACAATCACTAAACATATAATGCGCAAATTTCCATGACTTGACCCATAAAGTTGCTTGTAATCCTATAATATATAAAAGTTCTGAAACTCCCAGAACCAACACCTCCTTAGTTTCCATGTTAGATGTTATTTTATAAAAGGTAACTTAAATGAAGAATGGTTACAGTAATAGAAAAGAGATGTTTACAGTACAAGTGTCCACCAAAACAGGAGGAGCTGAGAGGTCTGGTCCCTCCTCTGTCTCTTCCCCTTTGGACTCTGAAAGATGGAGAGGGTTTTCCTTGCAAGCTGCTGAAAAGATGGTCTCATCTGAGACTCGGGAGCCCTCAGCCTTCTCCCACTCGCCCAGCACAGAGGCTGGGGCGCCCACCGCGTCTCCCAGAGCCGAGCCCCTGGGCAGCTGCGCGCGGAGAAGGATGGAGACCTCACGTCCTCCACCCTCTCCGCCGGCCAGCGCCCCCTCCAGCCCCCGTCCAGCCCCTCTTCCCTCCCCTTCCCAGCTCGATCGCACTGCCCTGGGATCCGGCCTTTCTCGGCGCCTGGGCCAGGAATGCAAGCCCTAACGCGCACCCTACACCCCTCCGGGCACAAAGCGGCTCCCCAGCAGCGCTTCCCGGGGGACACCCGGCGCCCTGGCCGCCAGGCCGGGAACCCGCCGGGGCCGACCGGCTTCGGGCTGGGGGGAACCCGGCACCCCCGCTGCCCAGGCCGGGCGCGCCTGCGTGGGCGCGTGACCCCGCGGGCCGGGACCGGGTGGGCCCCGCGGCCGCCGCGCACCCCGCGCCTGCGGAGCGAAACTTTTCCCCGAGCCGGAGGAGCTGGAGGGGGAGGAACTCGCGGGCGCGGCGGCGGCTCCCGGGTCCCCGCACCCGCCGGGTCCCCGCAGGCCGGCCGGTCGGTCGGCGCGCGCTCCGGCCTCTCGGCTTACCCGGCTCGGCTGCGGCTCGGCCCCGGGGACGCCCACGTTCACGCCGTCCTCCCTTCGGAAGTAACGGCTCGGCCCGCGGCGTCGGGAGACGCGCTCGCACGCACGCGGGACCGCGAAACTGCAGCCCGCCCTCCCCCGCGAGCCGCGCCGGCGCCGACCGACCCGAGCGGAGGACGCGGCCCCCGGCCTCCCGCAGCCGCGCCGCCGCCGACCAATCAGGGCCGCCGCCCAGCCTGCGGTCCCGGGGGCGCGACCCGCCGGGGCCCCTGCGAGGATGCGCGCGTCCAAATAATCCGGGGTCATCGGCCGCGGAGCTGGGGATCCTGGCTTTGTTTTCGGAGTCCCGCAGCCTGCACCGGTGGCCTCTTAAGTACTGTGTGTGGACTGACCCCGAAATACCTGCTGCCCTGGAAGGAGGAATGAGAAGCAGGAATGAGCCTCACCTTCTAAGTAATTTAGCACATCAATGTGCATTCTTAGTGTGATAAGCCAATTAAAAGAGAAAAAAAAAAAAAGCAGCAAACAGAAGTGTTCAGAGTGCCCTGGGGCCAGGAAGAATGGGTATTTCTTTCTGTTTTGAGTCACTTGGGATTATCTTTCTGGTATCCTCAATTTGGGAGTACCACAATTTTTTTTTCCCTGTGAAAGAAAATTGCTTTTTTTTTCAGTACATATGTCTAATATTAGAGTACACAATAAAAAAAACCCAGAATTTAAAATATTTTAAAATTTTCTCTTGACGCTGAATAAAAGTACTGTTTTTCTTTGGCAGGCTTGTAATTTTGTTTTGTCTACTAAAAATCATTTTGCATTTCTTCAACATTTACTAAATATTTGAGGAGAAAGGCGGTTTATAAAATATTCAAGACTTGAAAGGGAAACTGATTTGAGCGTTTCAATGGATATTTTCAGAAAGCTGCATCAAAGAACATTTGCCTGCTGATGGGAGTTGAATGAAATGTGTTCCATGTCATGAGTGGAAAGAATGCATAAGCAACCCTCCTCCCCCCCCCCAAGACCCCTACTTTCACCGACTATAGAAATAATCCCTGAAAGTATAGTCTTAAGACCCCTACTTTCATAAACTTGAATCAGTATAGAGTTGCCCACCAGGGAAATAACTCTGGTTTGCTTCCTTCCGGAGCCTATGGATATGAAAGTGTAGTTAGGATGAGGGAAAACCCATCCCAGCTTTTCTTCTTTCTCTGAGCCTCTCTTACCTTCTTTCATCTTTCCATCAGCTCTCTTAGAAAGGGCTCTCCAGGCAAGTGCTCTGCTTGCACCCAGTTTGTCCTGCTTGAACCCAGCGTGCAGAGATCCTGGCTTTCTGTGTCATGGCAGCATTGACAGTTCTCTTGATGGGACCCATGACCTCCAGCTACCTGAATCCTTAGGCTAGATGTCTTTTCTCCTCTTCCTGTTCTCATTCACTCATAGCTGTTGAAGTCTTCTTGGAGTCCCTACCTGTAGCACTCCCCCTCCCCTACCCCACTTCGAATTTCAAGCAATCAGGTTTTCTTGGCATGTTCTCCTTCTTTGTGGCAAATATATAGGCATGGCGGTTTTCTTTAAGAAGAGAACAAATGGAAAATTCTCTTGAAATTTTTAGATAATGTGTGACCTCAGCAAAAGAAGGAGCCACAGTATGAACCTTCATTCATTTCCAGAAAGATCTGCCTCTGCCTTCAGTCCACTGTCTTGTCAACTTAACTATTAACTTTTAAATGCTGGAATTCCTCAAAACGCATTTTATCAGCCTTCTTTCCTTTTTAGGACTATTGAAGGAGAAGGGTCACTTTTTTAATAGGCAGTCAGCCAGGGACAAGGCCTAGGGACAAGAAGATGCCTACTTGCTTACCCTGGCAGCTCTAGAACCCGTGTCTGATCCAGTCTCATTCAAGATGGCTATAAGCAACACTCTCTGGCAGCAATTCCTGCTGCTTAGTAAGCCTAGCACATGAGGGTTGGCTGGTCCCTCCTGAGTCAGCCTCTTGCGTCCACCTGACACCCCTGAACCTGATGGCAAGGCTTATCTTAAATGGATGCCTGACATATGTAAAATGGGCTTGCCATTTGTGTATTCTCCTGGCACCAGACTCTACTGGCCTCTGCTTTGGTAAAATCTTCCCCTTCCTAGCGAAGGGTGGGGGACTTCCTGTTTGCCTGGGTATTTTCCTGCCTGCTTCCTACATGCATTGTGTTTCCAGATGTTTCCTGGCTTTCTATCTAATCTTTAAGCCTTTTCGAGGAGGAGGTGAAGGGCTTGCACTTCCATGCTTCTGTCCCATGTGTGTTTCTTCTGAATCTTTTGGCTTGGGCTCTGTTTAACCTTCTAAGTGTGATGTCCAGAAGGACTCTAGACCCCAGACCCAGGAGAGTTCTCTGTGAAGGAGATGTTCCCTGTTCTCCCTCAGGGCAAGGAGCAGAATTCTCCCCTGGCTTGAGTCTTTCAACTAGCCTCCTCCCTGAATCTTAATTTCTCTACACTAGACCTCATAATTCATAATTTACCCTTATTAAAGTCTGTTTTATCATTTCTTTGCTAAAATCTATAATAAACCAAGAGATGGAGTTCACATGCCCTCCCTGAACCCCAAAATACTACATCATTATGTCAAAATTCATTTTCACTTCTAGCTTTTCATCTGCTGGACAAAAACTTTTCTTTTTTCTTTTTCTTTTCTTTTTATAGTGATACAATCTCATATCTCATATCCTGTGTTTTGCTTCATAATATTTATTCTACATTGTGGTTATAAATTTGTATAAATACACATCCAATACTACAGTAGCTACTTTTCCTCTTCAACTCCATGAGAACAGGCAACAAATCACCATTGTACGCTTAGAGTAGAGCAAAATGCTGTGAACCTGGATGGGGTTCAATGGCATTGGATAAAGTCATAGTTGCTTGAATGAACAAGACATTTACGTAAAATTGGTGGTCCCATAGTCATCTCAAGGCACTCCACCTGAAGAGGAATTTCTTTTTTTAAAATATTTTCATATATTCATTTTTAAGCAGAGAGATAGAGAGAAAGAGACAGAACAAGAGAGAGAGAGAGAGAGAGAGAGAGAGAGAGAGAGAGAGAGCCAGGACCACCACCTTGTGGGTCTGGCTTATGTGAGTCCTGGGGAATTGAACCCAGGGCCTTAGGCACTGGAGGCAAGTGCCTTAACCCCTGAGCCATCTCTCCAGCCCCGAGGAATTTCTTATTGTCTAGAAATTCCAAAAGGCCCCTTCTTTTTGAAAGGCAACTCATTTGTTAGTTTTCAAAGCTGGTCATTTTCAAGTGTAAAGGAAAGAAGTCCATGAAATGTTAGTTAGAACCCACATGGTCACTTTGAGTCCCCTACTGCAGGTGGTGAGGTAAGATTGAATGGCTTCCTTTCTCTATGTGCCTTTATGCTTCACTCCACCCCCTCCCCTTCCCTGGCAGAACCCCATGTTGCTAGGGGAACCCTAGTGCTCCTGAGTTATATAGCCTTGTGTCCTATCTAATGTTTCTGTGGCTCCTAGTAGAGGACTGAGTTACAGGGAAGAAAACTCTTCCTCTTCCTTCCAACAAGAAGTTCCATTTCTTTCCTCAGAAGCTAAAGCCATTCTCTGGCCCCAGTGACCCCACCTTACTGTTCTGTGGTGAACTAGCCTCTCCCCCAGGAGAGAAGTCTGCCTCAGCATTTCTCTTCAGCTATCAGCCCCTGGGTTTAGGCAGTCCTTCTTTAATTGCATCTACTCTTAGCAGCTATGAAAAATGTATAAGGAAAAAATTCCTCCCACTAGCTACTAGCTTATGAAGTTAATTCTGAATCCTAAAAGTTAAAATAGCTTTTATTGTATTGAACCATAAAGAAAGAACCCATAACATGGTATCCTGGCCAGTTTAGGAGTTCAATTCCCTAAATGAGAATAAAAGAAAAGACTATCTTGATTCAAAAGCCAATATTCTTCTGATCTCATTCAGCCAAACAAGCCTTACACAGCAGGGTATCAGAATACAGAGAGCATCTTGCTGAGATTAGTTCTGCTATAAAATGATGCAGTACTTAGAGTTGATTCAATTCAAAAGCTTCTCCTAGTCATAACCCGTGTGTCAGTTTTCTATCACTGTTATAAGCAATACCTGTGATAACCGACTAAGAAGAGAAGTGGACTATTTTGAGTCAGTCTCATAGGTTTCAGCCCATGATCTATTGGCTCTATTGCTTTTAGCCTGGGGTAAGGCAGCACATCATGTGGGCAGTGTGGCTAAGAAAACTGCTTACTCCACAGTCAGGAAACAAAAGAGAGAAAGGAGCTCATCCCATGAACTCCTTAAGGGGCATGAACCCAAGACTTGAGAACCTTTCGTGAGAATTCACTTCTTAAAAGTTCCTCTACCTCCTGATAGCACTGAGGGGATCAAGACATAGTTAAGGCACAGTTAAGATCCAATGTTTAGCAATCCATATTGTTACCCTTGGTGTCTGGGTGCTTCCATGTTCCTGGCATCTTACTCAATGAATTGAAGAAATGTACCTTATTAAAAGCAAAGCAATTTTAAAAGCTTGAATACACTGTCAAAGGGGGAGTGGGCCACTGAATTGGAGAGTATTTAAGGTCCCCATTGGCTTCTTACTATATGGTTCTTAAGAGACGAATAATCGATTGCTATGGGCATAGTTTAGATGATCTTATGATTTGATTGACAGGTCAGGGTACTGCAACATTTTCTCTGTAGGGCATGTTCCTTCCCAGAAAGCATCTGATTTTAATCTTATGTGTGCCCAGTTATACACAGTATACATTATACATATGACATAGACATACATATACATAGTTATATAATTATATATGTTATACATAGTGCATAGTTATACATAATATGTGCTGTAATTTGAATGGATGTTCCCCAATAAATTCAAGAGTTATTAGTTTGGGTTGTTTTTTTTTCCAGCTGCCTGGCTGGAGAAGGTATCACCTTAGCCTGGCCTGATAGACTCCAGCCCTAAGGTATTTCTGAGGTGGATGTGAAATTCTAGCTATCCATATGCAAAAAGCTCAAGTTTGGAGTTCCTGCTGTTTGCCAGTTTAGAGTTGGAGTGTGCTTGTTTGCTTTGGAGGAGCTGGTGATGTTTTTCTCTCTCTGCTTGGATCTGTGAAAGGGGGCCAGCCTTTTTCTTCATTATTGAACTTCCCCTGGATCTGTTACTTAATAAAATATTTTCCTCCCAAAACTGTGACAGGTTTGGAGATTCATCCCAGTGGCGTGTGGCTGACTACTGCAGTATGTTATACATGTACATAGTTATACACAGTATATGTTATGCATACTACATAGCTATACACAGTGTATGTTATACATAGTACATAGTTATACATAGTGTGATGGTTAAGTTTTGTTGTCAACTTGATTTTTAAATTGTCTTGGGTGGGTATCTGATGTTGTTCACACGAAAGCAGCCTTCTCAGTAGGGGGTAAGATGTAAGGAATCTTAGGGAAGTTGGCAATTAACATCTCTTCCCATGTGGGCAGTGCAGAAAGAAATTCCAGAGACTCAGGAAGAATTAAATCTGGGAAAGGGTTGCAAGACCCCACCCTAATTCTCCTTGGCCTTCCTGTCTGTTTGCTATTTTGTATGTGGTATCAGTGATTGTTCTCTCTCTCTGCTTCGACCTGTGAAAGGGGGCCAACCTCTTTTGCTGTTTTGTAACTTCCCCTGTATCTGTAGCTTCAATAAATCCTTTCCTCCCATAAACTGTGCTTGATTTGGAGATTCAGCCCAAAGGCGTATGGCTGATTATGACAGATTTGGTACCAGGAGTGGGGTGATTTTGCTGAGATGAATCTGACCATGTGGATTTTGGTCTTCTGGGACTTGTGTGCTGGAGGAATAGATGGATTTGGTACTTGAAACTGAAGGTGCCTTCCAGAGTGATAAACCAAGTTTTATGGACTATTCTGGTGAGAATTTGGAAAGTCTAAATGTAGAGGGGATTGTATTTGGAGGCTTGACTTGTGAAATTTCTAAGGAGGAGACTGCATAAAACTTTGTTGGAACAACATAACTGGAATAAAGAATGGTTGTGTTTTGTTGTTCATGCCTATAGGGTTTGATCAAGATTGAACTTAAGTAATAGACTGTGGTACTTGGCTAACTATATGGAACTGAGAATTTAAGAATTTAAGGTTGAAAAAAAAAACTCAAGGCAAGTTTAACTTACTGGCACAGAGACTGGTAATTAGGTTACTGAAGCTGCTACTGTCATTTAGCAATCCTAAAGAAGATAGGCTCTATATTGAAATAATTGAAAGGATGTCTGAGGTGTTTACACCCAAGAAGGACTGAATGATAGACTGTACAAACTCTTTTGAAGGGAATTAGCTGGTCAGAAGGAACCTGCTCTTCAAAGTCATGATTTATTTTGTCCCTGAATTAACAACATGGCTGTGTCCTGTGTACCTGGTATTGCTTTTGGAGCATGAGAAATGCATTCATGAAGTGCACATGCTTCCAGGAGCTGCTGCTGAGATGTGGTATATGGAACAGGGTGTGAAGTCCCTGATTGGCAAGTGAAGTCATTTGAAAATGGACCATTGTTTGCCATGTAGACCTGAAGATGTTTTGGATATACTGGGACTGTGCAAGGGCTACCATGGAGCACTGTTGGCTAGGGATGGAAGTTTTCCCCAGCTACTCTGCCAAACTGGAGGGATAGAATTGGACAATCCAGAGACTGTCAGTCACTGGTTGTGCTACTGAACTTGCATTGCGGATGTTTGCCTAATGGTTGTTGAGTTTGCATTGGTCCAGTCTCTCCTTGTTATGCCTCATAGCAGTTTGCAATGTTTACTCTGTGCCATTATATGTTAAAAGTATATAGCTTGTTTTGATTTTACAGTACTAACAGTTATGGGAGCTTGCCTTGTTTTGGGGGAGAATATGTATTTGCATTTATATGTAGGATAGTTATATCATGTTAGGTGTAATTATGATCTTGTTACTGTCTTCATTTGGGAATTATGATGTAAGAAGATATAGTTTGATGTCAAGTTGAAAAGGGGTGGACTTGTGATGGTTAGGTTTTGTTGTCAGCTTGATCTTTTAAACTATTTTTTGTTGGTCTCTGATGTTGTTCACAGGAAGGCAGCCCTTTACGTCAGAGGCAAGGTGTAAGGAAGCTCAGGGAAGTTGGAAACTAACATCCCTTCCTGCGTAGGCAGTGCAGAAAGGAAATTCCAGAGACTCAGGAAGCATTAAGTTTGGGAAAGGGATGCAAGACCCCACCATAAGGCTATATAAAGGGGAAGAAATTCTCCCCTTGGCCCTCCTGTCTGTTAGCTATTATGTGTGTGGTGTTGGTGATGGGTTTTTCTCTCTGCTTGGACCTGTGAAAGAGAACCAGCCTCTTTCACTGTTTTGTAACTTCCTCTGTATCTATAGTTACAATAAATCCTTTCCTCCCCATAAACTGTGCCTGGTTTGGAGATTCATCCCAGGATGTGTGGCTCACTATGACACATAGTATATGTTATACATAGTACATAGTTATGCATAGTATATGTTATACATATTACATAGTTGTACATAGTATATGTTATACATAATACATAGTTATACATAGGCACGAGATGGTAAATAGAGGTTCTGACCTTAAAAGTTCAGCTACAGGATACAGTTGGCCTTATTGCACATGCACCCAAATCCACTTCAGGCTGGATGGCCCCCTGCTGTCCTGACCCCAGACCTATCTGAGACTATATTTCAATGGGTACTGGTCATGAAGAATGGTCGCTAAGGGGAGGAGAACACCAGTTCAATATGTGGAGCCAAGTGTATATGCAGCTCATGCAGCTTGGTTCAGATGGGGGTCTCCGGTTCCCAACAGGTTGCTAGGTGCATTGTTTTCAAGAAGGGTGTGCTTACTGCGCAGGCCAAGCAGGGTCCCTGGTAATTTAACTAATCCCTGTGCTTATCTGTCTCAACATTGCTGTGCACTGTTCTCTTCTATTTGATTTCCAGAAGTGATAAGGCAGTATGGCATGTTTCATTAATTTAAGAAACTAATAATTTGAAATAAAATCTTACCAAGAAAGACAGCTCAAAGCACATAGAGCAGACATATTCTACTCAGAGCCAGGCTGGAGTTTATCCAATATGCACATAACAACAATCCCTGCTATTTGATGTTGATCATGGAATCTGGAATGGAAGGCAGAGGAATTAGGAATACTACACTGCCTACATTCCAGTTATATCCCCAGTCAGACATTCTCCATGGTCATAGGCTATTTTTATGAGGGAGAAGTTCTTGTGACTTCTCAGACTGGCTTAGACTATTTTGCATTGAGATTGATTATGTACCGACATAATCTAAGCATCAACAAAAACTAAGCATATACTGTTGTACATTTGAGGTTATTCTACATTTCTGAAAGAAAGGAATGGCCTAAGCTGTCTATCCCAGACCTGTAATGTCAGCACATTCTGGAGATTTCGTTTTTGAGCTCCCCCTCCACCACCAAGAATCAGAGGTGCCCTTTTGTTTCCTCACAACCAATGACACAGTCTTTATTCTGCCTTCCTAACTGTAGTTAGCCATGTGGAGGTAAATGTTTCTGCAGGACTCTGGAGTCAGCACTCCCTATGACCAAAACCCCATCCCCAGGGCCATCATATAATTTAGGATAATTTAACCGTGGGACGCTGAATGATTTCCATCACCTTTAAGCAGCAAGAGTCACTAATAATGCTTTAATTAAGAGCAAACTGAATGGCATGCATTTGCTTCTTTCTGCCCAGGAGTATCTACTATGTAACACATGTGCATTCTAGCTTATTAAAGTGTGCCAGAATATTTCTTATGCCCTGTCTATGAGTGATTGATTTCATGGTTACAATTGGCCTCTAATTTTCCAATGAAAAAAATGCCTTTAATTTTTTTTCCAGCCTGGCCAAATTAAAAAAAAATTAGATGATCTTTCATGTTTTTCTTCATTGAAAACAGACAAGATCAGAAAAAATAAAAGGGAGAAGAGCATATGCACATATATGAGTCTAACTAAAAGCCATTAATAAGAAAAATTAGAGAAGAGAATCCTAACAATGTAAAATTTATTTCTCTTCTGAGAACATGGAATCTATCTCTCTTCATGTAGCAAACTGTTTATAGTGAGATAAAGGCTGTGAAACCATTAGTGTGTCTGATTGAAGGTCAGTTTCTGGGGGTGAAAGAAAAGGTGTGAGGAGGATATGAACTTCTGACCTTATACTCAGATGCCTTAGGGCCCACATAATTCAGGTGCAGGAAGGAAGATATTCCACAGCACTGGAACAAGGTGAGTTTCTAGGAAAAATTTACAAAAACACTATTCCAGAATCGCTGTCTCAGGGTTATGCAGGTTACAATAACATTTTGGAATCTATCACCATAAAATATTTCTTCCCTAGCATATATGCTTTGAGTGTATAATTCAGTTGTCCCCAACCAAACAAAAATCAGAAAAATAAGCAATAGCAATGCTGAAAAGAAATCGTTAATGTACAGTATGTTTTATGTACAATGCCTCTATGATGGAAAAAAAAGTGCAGAGGAGAGAAATAAGTTTCTGAGAATACCATTGAGTTATGGGATCACATCTTATGTTAAATCTCCATCTACTACCTTTCCACGGATATGAGTCCATATAGCTTTTTTAGTGCCTAACCTAGTATACATTGGGTTTTCTGCAATTTGCAACCAAAAGCATTCATACTGGCAAAATACATCAATTAAGCCATTCATAACATATTACTTAGGTCAGCATTTCAAGTAACATGCTTGAGATTATCTTAGTGAGTAGGAGCTTATAAAAAGATAGCTAGGAAAATCAAAAGATAGGAGTTTCTATCAGCAAGTAGCGAAGTCTAAGAAACAGGTGCTTCTCTGCTCACAGTAGAAGCACACAAAGGAAAATGGATGCAGCTGTAGAAACTGGGCTTCCTTAGGGTGCTTCAATCCTGCCCCAATTATAGTTTGATGCAGTCATGTCTTTGTAACTTGTTTTCTGACTGCCTCTAAAAAGGGTGGCTTAAATGTATTCCTTAAAAGCTGTTGTATAGCTATTTCCTCTGAATGGAAACATTCAGTCCTCCTGGGAGGAAGGAGGCTCCTAAGACCCAGGAAATAAACTGGCCAGGCCCAAGGATCTCAGTCAAGCAAGTGACTGGCAAGACCCCTCCCCAAGTTGACAACCAGCAACAACTTCCAGAGAGAGGAGACCATGACCATCCAGGTGCCTACAAATCATGCTGACAGCTCCAGGGACGGAACGATCTTGAGTTAACTGTTGGAATTGGTTTATTGGTGATACAACTGCCTTTGAGTGGGTCATAAAATAGATGGGTGGAATCATTCATTTGGTCTGTTTGGGCTGAAATTTGTTCACATCTTCCCAAGAAAAGTCACAAAACAAATGTCTAGAGATCCTTGGTGTTCTGTTCATATTTGATATTGAGCCTCTGAACAGCTGACACTTATTGGACATAGAAAGAATTATTGACTAGCAGACTTCATTTTTGAGGGAGTATTATTGCTCACTGAAGCCCCTCTCCTAAATTCCAGGATTAGGAGTCTGCTCTGAAGCATGTCCTTCTGGGTGTTTGATAAAAAGATGCTTGGCTGATAGTTTTGTAGAGAGAGAGTGAGAAAGAGAGAGAAAGAGAAGATGAGAGATTGTGTTTTTACATGTGTGTATTCCCCAGGTTTGGTTCATGGCATTTTCTTGCCACTCCATTGTACCTGGTCTTTCAAAGGTCCCTGTCTCTCTGTGATTGTAGTGATTAAATGAGCTCCCTAGCTAGCTCTCAGCTTTAGTGCTCAGCCTAGACAGTCCTTCTCAAACTGTCTGCAAGTGGTCAGTATTCTTGTTTTGTTTTTCATTTTGACACATCACTAACCAACACACTAAAAATGAGTTATTCTGAGCCACAAAGAAAGTGTAAGGCCAGTCTAAGCTACACAGCAAGACCCCATCTAAAGGGAATGGAAGGGAAGAGGAAGCAGTAATGAGGAGGAGGAAGAGCACAGGAGTGAGAAGGGAGGGAGGAGAGGAAATACACCATCTTGGCATTACAGGAGACGTACAGAAAACCACAATCTTTATTTTGACCACATTCTGAAGTGATTTATTCCCACTTCAAAGTTCTCAGGGAGTTTCCATTCCTTTATCTATTTTTTTTTCTTCCAAGAATGTGCTGTTATCTCTACCTAAGAAAGTTTTATTTATTTATTTTATTTTATTTCTGAGCTTCAGATAGCTGGAATTTTCTCCTCCAGGTAGTGGATTAAATGGCACCTCTGTGAAGAAGACTTATATGGCCCATACCCTTCATATATTAGCATTAAAATAATGTGGGATTTGAGCTGATAGTGAGATTCAGAACTCTAACCCAAGTCCTTGCTGATGTTTAGCAACGAATTTAAAAATGTAGACATGAAGGGTAAAATTATTAAAGATTTAAGTAAAGCTTCCACAGTGAATAGCTGTGAGGGGTTCTGAGCAGGTTGCTGTAAGGTAACTGGATTTGGGCTTCTTTATCACCTCGGAAATATAAATTAAGAGGCAGTTAGTTGGGATGTGTCTCATAGTCAGGTTCATGTGCATAGCAGAGCTCTTAACTGGTTGGTGGGTACACAGGAAAGGTACACAGCCATAGAAGGAGCCCACTAACCTGTGAGGGGTGGAAAAGCCAATGTGGGGAAAGTCCCCCCAAAGCTTTTCAAGATCAAGGACCTGAAAGTGGCTCTTAAGTGGTCGTTTTGTAGTCTGTCCGGGATAGGTTTGTATCCGTGGTCTCCTTGGGACTCTGTCTCTAACTAACTACCTGTAAAAAAAATACTACCTTGCTCCTATTTTTTTACTAATATCCTTTGCCACTATCTAAAATTACAGTGGTTTTTCTTTCTTCACTTCCTCTCGCCTAGAAGGTCAGTTCCACAGAGCAGAGGTCTTTGTGGTCTTTCCTGTCCTTACTTGCTTGGTAAAGGGTGCTAGATGCTGCCTGTACCCCTGTTAAACTCATGACTTCTGCTCCCTGCTAGCTTCTACTGCTGAACCTCTTTCTTTGTGTAATAGACATCCCAGTCCAAACTGCCTAAGAAAAATAAAAAGAATGTTGGCATACGGAACTAGACAGATGCAGAGTAAATTCACCTAACAGGCATGGCTCAGTAAGGGCTTTGACCTCCATTCTCTCTGGTTCTTTAAACCCTGTCCTTTGTCAGTGGTCAGCTTCATATCCAGACTGAAAACTAGACAACCACTGCAGTTCCAGCTCTCCCATTCACTCTGAATGGTGTTCAGAGAAAACTCAAAGCATCCACTCTGCTTTAGAGAGTAAGCAAGCTTCCTTTTCATAGGTCTTCTGAGGCATTCTTTAAGCATTTATCAGGTTGCATTGGATTACAGATGTGTTCCACACTTGTAGGCACACTGTCCATCATAATAACAAGCACAGATAGCAAGGGTACCATTCAGCAACTTTGGACAATTATACATGTCCATGTAGATATTCACAATCTACAACATGGCCTGCATCTATCTCCACAGAACATGTCCTTGCATTCTTTCCAGGCAACCAGATCAGTAACAATGCTTTGCTGAACCACACTGGCAAAAGGAACAACCACTTTTCACCATTGATTTTTACATTGATTTTGATTTCTAAAAATATTGCCTAAGATATGACTTTTCTTGTTTATTGGGGTTATGTCTTGCATATGACTGCTAGTCCTTTATGCATTTGTCTTTTCTAGTTCACAAGGCCACAGTCCTGGACCCTCTGGTTGGTTCTATCTGCCCATTTCCATCACTCTGTCTTCTCCTTAGCAAGATCTCTACATGTGGGCTCTTCATACGGTGTTCTCAGCATAGCCTGCTTTCTTCCATGGCTGCTGAACTCCACCAGAGCAAAGCCCAAAGACAAACAGATAGGTCTGTTGTCTGTTCCAGCCTGGGAAATCAAAGAGGTATCACTTAGGTTGCATTCCATTCATTTGGGCAGTCACAGAGGTGTGGCAGGGATCAGGAGAAGGAACAGACTCTGCCCCTTGATAAAAGAAGTAACAAAGAATTTGTAGTCTCCTTAAGAACTTCTGTGCACGTTATTGGTTTTGTAGCAATTTTGGGAGTGGTAGAGAATTGCCCTTGGTTAGGAGTATTAAACATTTTCTCTAAATTAAATTTATGTTTGTTCTTTTTTTCTTTTTTAAAATAAGGTCTCTTGTAGCTCAGGTTGGCCTTGAATTTTTGATCCTCCTGCCTCCATCTCCCTAGTGCTAGCAATAAAAGTATGTACCACCAGACCTAATCTCCAAACTATTATTTTTTTTGAAAAAAAACACATATTCCTTTAAAAGCAACTCTTCCTGGTCTCATATTTATTTGAGTATGATTATTCAACCTAACTTCACTATTTACTCACTGCTGTTTCTCCTTCCTTCAACTTTAAGTAAGAAGCTGGGAATAAAATGAAAAGGAGGAGTAATATGTTTTTACCTGGCTCGGCTCTGAAAACCTCCTTCAATGGCAGATTTCCAAGGCTAACTTTTCTGTTGCAGGGTGATTTAGTGGGTTATTTAGAGACCTCCTCCACTTTGGCTCCTTGGGCTTCTGTGCATTTTGAGAATGTTGTCCATTTCTACTGACCTCATAAGATTGCCCTTGAATTCTTGCTTTCTTGGGACCCTGTGCACACATTCTCCTTGCCAGGGCCCATACATCTAGGAAGGCACTTATTTTACAGAAGCCTTTCAGAATGGTGTTACTTTAGACCCGATACCTTTCAAATGGTCTATTTGGTGCCATAGAGAAGATTGGCACCTCAGCATCTCCAAATCTATAGATTTGTCTTGCATCTGTCATCACATGCAGCCTTCCACAGTCAGCCTTCCAGAGCCATGTGTACTGGGAAGTCAGACACTGATCTCTCTACTCCCCAAATTCCAAGAGACAGATTAAGTCTCCAAAGACTTTCTCAGCAGGCTCAGTATTAGAAGCTGCATCATCCAAGGTCTAAGGGAGTCACTGCTCAGCAACTATCTGGCTGAAAGAGATACTTCCTCTAGAACAGAACATTCAGGCTCTCTGAATAATTCTTTTGAAGTGCTCCCAGTTATCTAGGGAGATAGTGAAGAGGCAAGACCCTGCCCACCCGAAGGAGTGGAAGACAAACACAAGGAATGCCCTACCAAGTATAGTTTCTGCAAAGAAATATCACTCTGAAAACCCTCCTTTGAATTCTTGCTCTTTCTTAACATAGTCTGGGAGTGAAGGAATGGTGGTGTGTGTGGGGGGGGATTCAGGTTACTGAGCCCTGCTGGGGATTTGTCAGTTTAGTTTAGAATATATGGATAAAATATTTCTTGGAGCTCCAGGTTTAGGACTTTACTAAAGGTTCAACAAAAAAATATTCCAATTGACAAAAATAAGAGTCACATGGTATAGTGAGTCATCCCGTCTCTCTTATTTCATATATCACATTGCATCTCATAGTTTTAACTATTGTACCTCTATAACATACCTTAAATATTAAATATAAGTATTTTTCCTTGAAATTCTTGATTTTCTTACCAAATAAAGTTTAAATAGAGAATAAATTATGAATTATGAAAGTTTCAATTATGTTACTTATGAAACCAAGATGGTGAGACAATCCAGATGGTATTTGTAGTTTTTTTTTTTTCCATAGGACCTGAAGTTACTTGCATCTTATAAGTATTAACATTTTCAGATTGAATTACCAACAGTGTGTTTGGGGTGTTCCTTTTCTTGAAATTTCATTAAAATGGCAACCAAACAGAAAGCAAGTCATGATAAGGTATTAAATGAGCTATCAGATCTGATTTTCATTTGTAGATTTAAAAATGTGGATTACAAGGTTGGTTGGTATAATCCAGTTATCATGGTTTGATACAGGTGTCCTCACAAACAAATGTGTTCTGATAGATCGATCCTCAGTTGATGGCAGTTTGGGTTTTACTCCCTTGATGAAGCTGTGTTGTTGAGGGCAGGCTTATGGGGTTATAAGCCAGCTTCCCCTTGCCAGTGTTTGGCACACCTTCCTGCCGCTGTTTGCAGTGCTGTGGCAGAGGTGATGTCCAGCCCTCTGCTCATGCCATCGTTTTCCCTGCCAGGATGGAGTCTCCCCTCGAGTCCGTAAGCCAAATAAACCATTTCCTCCACAAGCTGCTTTTGTTTGGGTTCTTTCTGCGCAGCAACTAGAAAGCTGACCGCAACACCTGTGGGACAGCATTGCCTGGCATTCAGTAGGCCCTGGGTTTGATCCCAAGCCCTTAAGAGGGGACCAGGGGGAAAATGCTGGTTATGTTGAAGCTGGAAACTGGCTAAAAAGAATAGTAATGAGGAGAACTGAGACCTGAAATATTCTAACATAACTGCTGCAGCTCTGTTTTCGTCTCAGCCCTTTGCAGTCTTTGCTGACCTACCTTTGGATCTGGGGCTTCCCACTATAGTAATTAATGTCTCTGAAACTGCAAAACACAGTACAATTAAAATATTGGAGGGCAAAAGAGAAAACTGAATATTTAGAGTCTCTGAAATGTCTTTGTTGCGAGTAGATATATAAAGATATGAGATTGTGTTTTCTAAAAGGAAAAAAAGGCATTACAAAGTGAGTTGAACATGGAATATTTTTAGAGATCTTTGTTGAGTAATGAGACTACAAAATTGAAAAACGCAAGGTAAAAACTTGACCAAACCACACCAATAAATGAGCAATATTTTGAGGAAATATCTAAAGTTTTATTTTAGAGAGTTTTGCCTTTCTATAATATTCATTAAATCTTGCTCTTTACATGTGCAGTGGTTGTTACCTGTCTATGAAACATTTTAAAATTATTGAAATAACTCACTGCAGTTTACTCAATAAGTAGATGCTTAAATTAAGTTCCAATAAAATGCGGATGTGTTTTTTCATGTTGGTTAGATTACATATAATAAATAATATGTGGTATAATGTTCATTATGAGAGTAATGTGGCATATATAAATTAATAATTATGGTACATAAAACTCATGTACATGCAACCCACAGAGCTTTTGAATTATCCAGGAGTTTTAAACTTAGATGTCTCATGCCAACTTAAGGGAAGAGAAAAAGGAACTTTTGCATTTTCTCTAAAGACCTCTGATATTTACCACCCAGGGACATCTGATCCTCCCTGATGGAACAGGTCAAAAATGAATGTGCTATATGTCCTGTTTTACTCATAGCAGCTTTGTACCTTCTATTCTGTTATCTCCTTTTTCAGTAATTAATATTCTTGGACACACCAGGGATGAAATACAAGAGAACTGTCTACTTGGTCATTCTTTAAGGACCAACATTTGAGGACCTGGTACAAGCCAGATTGTAAAATCATCACAAAACCAAAAATGATAGCCTGGTTTCTGCTCCTAAGCTACTCACATTGCAGAGAGAGAGAGGCAGTCTGGAAGATGATGGCGTTACAGAAGATCTGTTGCACTGTGTCCATGACAACTAGGCAGTTGGCCAGGCATGGTGGTGCATGCCTGTAATCCCAGCCCTGGAGGGTGAGGCCGGAGGATCATGTGTCCCAGGTCATTCTAGGCTACCTAGCAAACTTCTTTTCAAAATCAAAGACAAAACTAAACAAAGGAACAGGAATTTTGTTATGACTTTTATTTTTAGAGACAAGTATTTTCAAAGACTATCAAGAAAAAAAGGTTATTTTATCAAAATTCTCTTACCTTGAAATCTTACACTTTGGTTTTATCCATGTTATACATTTTAATTTAAAGGTGTGTTGTGTTCTGTGTGTGTGTTGTTGTTGTTGTTTGTTTTTGTAATTTCCCAGGTTTCCTGGGGAATGTGAAGTTTGTTGGAGAATCATCTTGGGGTCCAAACCTGTTTGAAGAACTGTGAAGGAAATGGAATTGGCTGAGGAAAGCACTGATGTTCGAAGCTGTGACAAAGGCCTCAGCAAATGCCACAGTATGTTCTAGAACTGTGATGTCCCACCTTGAAGCAAAGAGTCTACTAGACTAAGCGAGAACTTCTGGATTTTCTCTAAAGACCAAGAAAAATTCTATAAATCTAGGAAAACGACCTAATTTATAAGAAATTTACCCTTGCAACCATTTTTGTGCACTTTGCTGAAACAAATTGCCATTTCAGAAACAGAGACTTAAGATCTCAACAGTAAAGCAGAATTAAAACTCACCCATCATGACTCAGGGAATTTAGTGGAAAAGGTGGCGGAAAGATTGTAAGAGCCATGGTGGGAGAGAATATTCAGAGACATTGCACCGGTAACATCTCTCTCTCTCTCTCTCTCTCTCTCTCTCTCTCTCACACACACACACACACACACACACACACACACAAAAAAAAAAAAAAAAAAACAACAACAACAAAAACCAGAAAAACCTGGCTACCACTTGTACAATTCATAACCCCCTATCCTTCCATGGACCCTTCCACTGAGGATGGCCCTCAGCTGGTTGGGGACAAGGAGAAGGGAAATGGGGGTGTCAAAACAAGACTTATTAATACAGTGTATCTAATTATTAGCAACAAGTTTAAAAATAAAAACACTTAGTAAAACAACCCCCATTCCAGGTTTCAAAACAGACTCCAAAAGTTTTGATTTTTTTGACTTCTCGTCTCAGGCCCTCCAGCTTGTGCAGAGAGTGTTCTGTACCAGGGAGCCATTCCTCCATCTTTCGCCTATTGTTTTGACATCATTCAAATATCCATTCTGTGTGGCAAGCATGTGAGGTAAAATGGGTACTACTGGCTAACAAACATCTTTGAGAAAATTTACTTTTAAAATTATTCTACAGGGGCTGGAGAGATGGCTCAGTGCTTAAGGCACTTTCCTACAAAGCCTGAGGAGTCCATTTGCAGCGGTTGGAGGCCCTGGTGAGCCCATTCTTTGTCTCTCTCACTCTGTCTCTGCTTGCAAATAAAAAAATAAAAATATTTAAATAAAATTATTCTACAGGAGAGGGGCTTATTGGAGAAGTTCAGAGGAGAGATCAGGGGAGGGAGAACAAATGAACATAATGGAAAGGGATTATGATCAAAATTCATTATGTTTACATAATGTTTACATAAGAAAAATGTCATAAGTTTTTTAAAGGTTATTTTAGGAGGCTGGAGAGATGGCTCATCCCTTAAGGCACTTGCTTGCAAAGACTGACTGCTGGGATTTAATTCCCCAATTCCCACATAAATCCAGATGCACAAAGTGACAGGAAGCCCTGGCATGCCCATTTTCACTCTCTCTCTCTCTCCCTCTAATAAATCAATAAGATATACTTTAAAAAGATTATCTGAAACTCTCTTATACACACTAAACCAATTTAGTATATAGGAGGAGATGCCATCCCCATTTTCCCATGATATACTTCAGGGTTTTGGGGGGTCTTTATTAATATTATTAAAATAATCCCTTCCCACAAAATAGAAGAAAAATGAACGCACAAATGTTTTGGCCCAAACCAAAGACCTCGTGAATGAAGAGCTCTTAGAAAAGAAATGATAATGCTACTCTCATTTCTGGCTTGGGAAGCTTCTCTTTTTCCGATGGCGGTGACTCCTGGGAAAACCTAAAGACACCATAGTGCTGAGAAGAAATGACAGTGGAGTGTTCAGCACTGGGACATCTCTATCACACTTCCCAAGGCTCAGGATCTATTGAGGAAGAGGTGGTAGAAAGACAGTAAGAGACAAAGGAAGGTCAGGACTGCTTACAATGCAAACTTCCAGACACAACACAGCCTAGATATTCATGACTTGGCAGTGCCTGATAATACCTACACATAATGGGAGGAAATAATGATGACACTGAAAAAGACAGAGACTAATTAAGAGGGGGAAGAGATGGGGGAGGGAATTTTAATGGTTTATGGTCTATAATTATGGAAGCTATCAATAAAAAGTAAAAAATGTAAAGGAATATATTCTCATAGTTACTGTTAGTTGTCATGTTCTCTGTGTGATTTAGCCAGAATATTAAATCACAATAAATGTTTTAATGTTTTACATCTATTGGGTTTTGTTTGTTTTTTTCAAGGTAGGGTCTCCCTGTAGCCCAGGCTGACCTGAAACTCACTCTGTAGTCCCAGGCTGGCTTTGAACTCACAGAGATCCTCCTACCTCTGTCTCCCAAGTGCTGGGATTAAAGAAGTGTGCCATCATGCCCTGCTGTACATGGTTATTTTGGTGAAAGAATAAAGTATTGTATCTTGGCTAAAGTCAAAGGGCTCCCTACTATTAAATAATTTATATATGTTATGAATATCTACTAAATGAAATAGTAGTTTTGAAGAATCTCAAGACATTAATAATTTCTCAATCCTCTCTCTCCCCGCAAGACTGGTTGGTGGAATTAGTGTTCAGAAAGCCTTTTGTAGAGGACTTTGGAATCGTCCTTCATTATTTAACTAGAAAAAGCATTCATTTTATAATCTGCTTTATATTAATTGGTATTCTGGATAGTGTTACTTGAAGGAAGACTAGACCTCTATTAATAAAAAGTTTTAAAACAACTATGTTGGAAAATAGTTTATGAAACACCATTCATGGTATGTGAACTTGAAATTAGGAAACTTTATCTTAAGTTTACTACTTGGCATTACTTTGATAGTTTTTTTAATTGTATTTGCAAGAATAGAAAATTAGTTTACTTGTGATGAAATGAGTTTTGGCAGAACTCGTGCATAGACTTCCATTCGTAAGTAATTTTAAAAGGTTATATTCTTCCCTGAGTACACATTTCAACATACCTATTATTACTATTCTATGTAATGCATTAGTAACTTGGGAAGAATATGCTCCTCAATGCAGATCCAGGGATTGCAACGTTATCATCTTTGAGACTTTTTAAACAACTACCAAGAGGATGCTGCAATTATAACACATTAAAATAATTTTACTATTGTGAAAAAATGATCTTATAGGAATTCTTTCAGTTCTCCCCATTGTAAATACAGCAAAACTTCTGATAAAATATAGAGAGCTAAATTCACACAATAGAATTTTTAGATGCTTACTATCTGTTGTAAACTATAGTCTCATTTTGTTGTAGGTCGACTATGTAATAATGAGAGCTCTGAAGTGGCTATATACCATGTATACCGTATGCTATATGTAACTAGCTTATCTTCAGTTTAAAGAACCAAGATGCTATCTGAGTAGTAGATGTTTTTAAAGTATAATGATAATGCATACGTATACAAGGGTAAGAATACTGGAAGAAAAGACATAACAAAATTCAGAAACTTAAGGCGGAAAGCTGCAAACTCACTTGATGTGTCTTTCAAGCTTGGGAACTGGTGATAATAGGTACTTCTGGAAATGAGTAAAAGTAGAAGTGCAAATATTGTTAAACAGAAAGTGGCTCCCATATTCCCTAGCTTGTGCCAAACAGCCGGATTTTCTCTGTGATCACAGCAGAAGACTGGAGGCTTCTTTGTGGAGGAAGAAATCAAATGTCTCTGGCCTTGGGCTTAATGGGCACAGTTGACAGACAGGATAAAAAAGCCTGACAAGATAGACATTAAAATGAAGGCTGAGAAAGTAGTCATTAATATTCTCATTCAATTTATATAGCACAATCTAACCCCATGCCCTTTCTCTTACATTTGTGCTGATCAGCCTGGGATGCAGGTGCATACCAAAGGAGGCCATGGCATTGGTGAGAAGTTTCTCTAGTTGAAGAAGTTTCCAGGGCAACCTTACAGCAGCAGACTGGTAGCTAGCAGCACTCCTAGCAATTGGGGTAATGAGTCCCTTGGGTTTTAATGGGATCTGAGGAGTGTGTGAAGTGAACCCATTAGGGAAATCTTATACATAAATTTGGCATTGACTCTTTGGTGCTTGCATGGAGTCAGAAAGGCTAGATCATGCTGGAATGATAAGTGATTTCCAAATCTCAAAGCTGATTATGAGGTACTCTGCTCCAAGTCATGGGTTTGACACCTGTGTTTCTTGGGAAGAACCCAGATCTGGAACATGTAGGAAGAGTGCACATTGGTACACTCCCCTTGGACTGGTATTCCTTTGGCACATCACAGTGGCTAACAGCACTTACTGGAGAGGGCCTCATGTACCCCGAGTTTGATTCCTCAGCATCCATGGCTATGCACACACGTCTTGTGAGAAGTGGAGACATGAGAATTGCTGCATTGGTTAGCCAGTACCAGCTTCCGTGAGAGACTGTCTCAAGGAAACAAATGAAAGAGGGATAGAAGAAGACACACCACATGTACACACCACAGCCACATACATTTTAAAAAACGCATTTCCACAGCCAGAATGTGGCTTTTCTAGCCTACAAAATGTGTAAACTCACTAATACAATTATTAATCAGGTATTATTTAATACGATTTCATGTGGTACACAAAGATTTCTCCATCTCAATTGATTTTGAAGAAAGGAGAATTCTTCTAATCTCTATAATAGTGTTGCTGACAAGAGAGTAACACGATTTTACTGAACAAATCACCAAACTTTTGCAGTTAGGAAGAAAAGTTCCAGTTCTTTGTTGCTCCATAATGAATTTCACAAACGTTAGCTGGTTCAACTCCAGTTTCTTCAAGTGGGCTGTGAGCAAAGGGGGTTATATAAGTGAGTGTAGGGATTCATTCATTGATTTGCAAATTTGCTTTGCCTTTAATACATGGTAAATAATATAGCAAAGAATTGTTTTAAAGTAAATGTCTTTATTATTTAATACCAGTAAACACTTGACATATATGTATATATATAAAATCTCAATATAATGTAGAGTGCATAAACATTTCTCATGGGAAAGAGGTTTGCAAGCGGAAAAAGTTTCAGAAGCACTGGCTTAAACAACAACAATTTTAATAGTTCATGATTTTAGAGTTCCATAAAGGAATTATATTTCAGGATTAAGAAATGTGAAGCCAGTTTTTCTAATAATAGGAAAGAGAGAGAATGTTATGAGGTTATTACGGGAATATTTTTAAAAATAAATTTGAGGGAATAAAAGGAGAGAACTAACTTCTAGAACTCGAAGTTGGGAAGTAATGTAAATAGCTGGATAGCTTCCTGAGACATTTGAAATCTACTCTGCACTGGTGGGGATATTAGCTGCTTGTCTGGGGAATGATATGAACTGGACCCAGCCCAGACACAACCATAATGAATGCTTTTTATTTGTGTGGGTATGTAATTATGCAAATTAAAATTTAACTGCAGTCACTATTTTTTGGTGCTGAATGGGCAGGCTGAGTGTAAGCACAGTATCTTTGCCCACTGTCCCTACCCCTCAGGAAAGGGCTTGAAGCGAAGGCTGGGGAAGGAGAGGTGGCATTGGTGACTGCCCTCCTTTGTTTGGGTAGTGGGTGGTTTGTGTAAGAGCCAGTCCAGAGAGGATTCTTCAGAATTTTCTTTCCTGGCCTAAATATGTATGTTTTAAATTATAAAATTAATATTTACACGTTCAAAAGAATTTGACCATCTCACAGCTGTAACATTAGATAAATGTATTTTACCACATCAGAAAGCATCATTTATGTGTACCTTTTATTTCTGCAAAGTTTTTTTTATTTTATAAACTGTGCACATACTCAATATTTTAGAAGTCACTCTAATAGAGGTTTCAAGCCAGATGCTTACTTTCTGATTCATCAGTTCATAAAATGACTCGGGTTCCCCATTTCTAACACCAGTAATAATTACTAGATGATTATAGTTAATATGGCTTATATGGGCCTTAAATGGTGTAATATCCAGTAAAGAACCCAAGGAAGTATCCTTGCCCTCTCTGCATCCAAAACTCATTATAAATAATATCATGCTGTATGTACTTCAGTTGAAGGAAGAGAATTTGCTGTGTTCCCTTAACTGTGGAACTTACTGAAAATCTCCTCTCTAGGCTATCAGGGAAAGCTTTCATGCGGGAAAGTATCATAGGAAACTCTACTACAAAACCATGGAGGTGGGGCACAGGTGAGGACAGGTGCCTAGTCGCCTGGTGGAAATAAACTGTCCCCCGCAGTGTCTCTCTCGCCCCCTCTACTGACCAGATGTAACATCGCTCCAGATAACAAAGGAAAGCTTTGGGTCTGCTTCTGTTTTCACAAAGCAGGCAAAAGGGGTGGATATGAAGCTGAGAAAAGCAGTGATAATTGACAGACTCTGCAACAACACTCAAAACATGTCCTGAAGAATTGTAAGTCCTCCAAAACCATCGTCCTTAATTCAGTCACGTGTGCGCACAAAGGTGCAAAAAAAAAAAATGAGACTGGGTGCCATCAGGGTGGTAAGACCATACAAATGTACAAAAATGAGACCACCTCTGCTTTTCATACATTTTCTACTTAACATTTTTGACTGTTCTCATAAAAATTTATTGGCATTGTTTCATTTTATAGCTACATAATTCTCCAAGTGGAGCTATCATAATTTATTTAACTATTAAATTGTAGTGTATACTATGAATTGATTCTATTTTCTGGAGGTGTGTGAAAAAAAACATGCTCAACATTATCAGGGAAATGAAAATAAATACCCAGATGAGATATTACCTCAAACTTTTGCAATGACTAGCATCAAAATTTTTTAAAAATGACAAAAATATGGAGACCATGGAGAGAATCCTGTGTGCTGTGGGAGATGATGCATATCCATCATGAAAAACAATATGGTAGTTCTTTAAAATCTATTAATCATATGACCTAGCCACCCTGATTCTAGATATATTTCAGAGGAAGTAAGATCAGTATGTTGATGAGATAATTTGCACTGTCATGTTCATTTCAGCATTAGTTATGATAGTCACGGTGTGAAAGCACTCCAAGTGTCCATCAATGGATAAATAGATGAAGAAAATTTCATAGATTCATTATGAATCATCATTATGGAATAGATGGATATTAAAAACGGAATAACCTGTCATTTGTAACACCATAGATGAACCTGGATGGCATGATGCTAAGTAAAATCAGCCAGTTATGGAGAGGCAAGTATAACATCTTTGTACTTGAATGTGGGGTCTATCAAAGTGGAACTCATAGAAGCCCACAGCAGAAGAGTGGTTACCAAGGACTCAGGGGACAAGAATGGGGTTTGTGACAATGTTGGTCAAGAAATACAAAAGCTCAGTTAACCAGAGAGAACAGATTCAAGAGCTCTATTGTACAATATGATGAGATACTTAATAATGATACGTCATACAATTGGTAATTCTAAAAGTGAGTTTCCAACCATAATTTTAAAAGATAAGTATATAAAGTAATACATATGTTAATTAGCTCAACTAGGCCATTTCACAATGTACGTGTATTTCGAATTATATGTACTATAAATATATAATTCTTATTTGTTAACTAAGAATAGAAAAATAATTTCAAATGTCAACCAAGATGCTTTATAAAATAACACGTGCTGTTGGTAGAAGTGTGAGCAAGTGAATTATTTTGTAAAGCTATTTGGAAATATTTGTTACAATTTTACATGGGTATATGCTTTGATCCACCTGATTATTTATTTGTGTGTGTGTGTGTGTGTGTGTGTGTGTGTGTGAGAGAGAGAGAGAGAGAGAGAGAGAGAGAGAGAGAGAGAGAGAGAGAAAGAGAGAGAGGTGGCATGCCAGGGCCTCTAGCTACTGCAAACTCCAGATCCATGAGGCACCTTGTGCATCTGGCTTTCATCCGGCTTATGTGGGAAATGGGGAATCAAACCTGGGTCATTAGGCTTTGCAGGGAAGTGCCTTAACCACTGAGATATCTTACCAGCCCTGATCAAGCAGTTTGATTTCCTCGAATCTATCCCAAATTAACATTTTATTCAAGATGACCATTCATCTCAAGAGGCTTGTAATAAGAAATCCTACACAAAGTATAATCCCATCAACTGGGCTAGGAGGCAGTGAAAGGAAAAGGTTGATTAAACAAATATAGAACATTTCTTTCTGTAGAATAATGTGTGACTATTAACATAAATGAAGTAAAGTTCCAAACATAGACAGAGAAATTTTCTGTGACACTTGAGTGAACAATTAAAGCACAGACTAACTTTTATTATGTTAATATTGTTTTAATGTATATGTGTGCATGGCTGTGTAGAGATTCATTAAATGGATGGATTTCACTTTACTGTAGACTTTACCTTGAGGGAGGGCAACCAGAGTTGAGGTGCCAGTAAAGGAGGACTTACAAACTTCTCTCTGTGTGTTCAATATGATTGCTCCATACGATTATTAGTTTTTCTATCATAGTATCTGCATACAGAAAGTAAATATTCATGTTTTAAGTTAAATATTTATAAGTAGATTAACTATCACTCATTGTTTAGAAATCTTTCATTTTCTAAATGGTTTACAGTATTCCTTTGTACATACCTAGGAAGTTTCATTATGATATTTGATAAATTCTAGGTAATATCATATGCATGTTAAAAATATGCCTAAGGAAATGCGGTTTTGTTAGTTGTACTAGGGTTCGTCTTAAGATGTCTTTGTATTTTTCAGGCTTTCTGTGACCAAGATTACCTTATACAACCAGTAGCTCAGAATGTGTCTATGTGTGTGCATAAATACATACATATATGTAATTTAGAAAATGCTTTTCTTCTTTTTTCTGTTATTTATTTGTGTGTGCATGCATGTGTATGTGTGTCTGTGTGAATGATGAGTATATGGGAGTATGCAACCTTCCACCTTTTATTGAGACAGGATCTTGCTGTTTGTAAGCTTCTGAATTCTCCTGACTCCACTTCCCATTGCTGTAGGTGCAATAAGTCATGTGTGACACTTTGTATCCGGTTTTACCTTGGACCCAAGAAGATCCAACATGGGTCAGAAGGCTTGTAAGCAAGTGTCTCTAATCACTGAATCAACAGGCTGCACCACCATGTCCAGCAGGGCAGAGTTTTCAAAATAAGAAAAACAAATGATCAATAAATATTTTTTAAGTGTTCAAAATCTTTAGCTGTCAAAAAAAAAGCAAATTGTGGGCTGGAGAGATGGCTCAGCGGTTAAGGCACTTGCCTCCAGTGCCTAAGGCCCCAGGTTCAATTCCCCAGTACCCACATATGCCAGACCCACAAGGTGGTGGCCCTGGTGATCTCTCTCTCTCTCTCTCTCTCTCTCTCTCTCTCTCTCTCTCTCTCTCTCTCCCTCCCTCCCTCCCTCCCTCCCTCTCTCTCTGTATTTCTCTGCTTGAAAATAAATAAATAAATATATTTTTAAAAAAGCAAATTTAAATTACTTTGAGATTCTACTTTATTCTGGACACAATGGCTGTCATCAAGAAATCAAATGACAACAAATGTTTGCCAGGGTGTGGTAAAGGGGAGCCCTTATTCACTGTTGGTGGGAATGCAAACTGATGTAGCCATTATGAAAATTAATGTAGATGTGTTTTAAAAAGCTAAACCTTGACTTACTATATGACCCAACTATACCACTCCTGAGCATCCTTAAGGATTCTACACTTTACTACAGAGATGCTTTCTCATCCATATTTATTGTTGCTCTAAGAGAAGAGTCACATCAACGGATGAATAGATAATGAAGATGTTAAGAAAAATAAATTTTTTAGGAAAATGGGTGGATCTGAAAATTACTACACTAAGTGAGGTAACCCAGGGTCAGAAAAGCAAACACCACATATTCTTTCTCATATGCAGAACCTAGCGTTGAATTCTTAGATTTGTATGTAAGTTATAGGAAGAGTCAATAGGTGCCAGGAAGCCAGAAAGGGGTTTTGAGGTGGGGGAAGGCATAGTAGACTGGGGTTGAAAAGACTTAAGTGGGGATAGGGTGGAGGCGGTTGAGGGGAGAAGGAGTTGGGGGAGCTTAACTAAAACCAAAGATATATGTAAAAGCCAACTTTTTTTTTAGCTAACTGAAAGTATAATTTAAAAAGAAGAGTTTAAACAGAAGCATCCTGTTTGGGTGGATAATCCCACTTTCAGAATCAGTAGGTTGTTTTGGAAAAATCCCAGTGCGGGGGTGGGGGGTGGGCAGGGTGAGTGATACCTCAGAGTGGGTTTTTGGTAACAGAGGACCCTGAGGAGTCTCAATATTGGCTATTGCCAATATTCTTGGTATCTCACCAGAGGTAAAAGGTAAGAACCTGCTGCTGAAGATACCATATGCTTTGGTCACAGAACATTGAGAAATAAAGCAGGAAACCTTGTTAGCTGCCATAATGCGGGAAAATGCTATGCAGGCTCTTGGGAGAGAAAAGACATCAACAGCTATAAAACTGACTAACCAGGTAAGATGTGCCCATCGGTGCAATAGTGGCATGACTGGCATGGGAATGAGGAGTGGCTCCAGGGAGGGAATTCACACCTGTTACTGAATACCCACTCAAAAGGCTATGGCTGGGAAGGTCAAGGGCCCTAGGAGGATACTACTGTTGTTTGGCTAATGAGTATGTTCTTCCCAACAAATTTCCCTCTACATATCTATGCTTATGTCCATAGAGTAGTCTTGCTCTCAAGTTTGGTCAGGAAAACGTCTTTTTGCAGTTAGTCGTGACTACTGGGGAGATTCAGAACTCATCAAGGTGCTGAGAATAAGTGAACGTCGAGTGCACAGTGCTCAATGAGACATTGATATCACCCCCTCAAAGGCTCAAGAAACATTGCAAAGAGGGAGCAGGAAGAATGCAAGAGTCAAAGGATGGGGAGAAATGCTTTGGAATGCAGTCTTCCAGGCATTAAAGGGCCTATGCATTCATGACATCACAGCATTACCTGCACAAGACATGCACAATATTGAGCTTGTCAACATCCGCTCCTAAAGGCGTAGGATATTACAAAAGATATAAAATTAGAAGAAGGACTAGTTGGAAAGAAAAGTGTGTCCGTGGAAGTGGAAGGGGTATAAGAGAAAGTAGTGTGAGGATTTTGTGATCAACATACATTATAATGTGAATATAATCAATAAAATACATTTTTAAAAAGACAAATGCTGGTGAAGATGTAGGGAAATTTGTGGTCCTTTATTGCTGCTGTTACCGGTGTTTGATCTAGGGTCACCTGCATGCTAAGCAAGTGTTCTAACACTAAATTATATACACAACCCTTAAAAAAAAACCTTTTTATTTGGAAACAAGTCTCCCTAAATTACAAAGTTTAGCCTTGAAATTAATTGCTTGCAATCCTTCTGCTTCAGCCTCTTGTGTAGCTAGAATTCTAAACCTAGATCCACCATCCTTTGTACACTGTTGGTGGCAATTGAAATTAGTCTAGTCAGCACAGAAATTAGTATGGACATTTCTCAAGAAATAAAAAAAGTCAAAGTGCCATATGATCCATCTGGATACCTGAAAGCATGAGAGTCAGCTGGCTGTGGAGACACCTCCCTGCCTCGTTAATGACAGCACTATTCATACCAGCCTAATGGTGCAACCAGCCAAGCTCCCCATTAGTAGATGAATGAATTTAAAGAATTTAATATATATGAATAATATGCTGTTCTATAATATATGTAAATATATTATAAATATATATTATGCAACAGAATATCATCCAAGATAAATAAAAATAAAGTCTTGGGATTTGTTGCAAAATGCAGAGCACTAGACACTCAAGTGGAAGAAACGAGGGTCGGAGTGGCAAATATCACGTTTTCTATCACAAGTGGAATCTAGAGAAAAATATGTAAAGTATAGAGGATCAGAGAGTAAAAGGATAAAAGTGACAAATGGGGATGAATATGACCAAAATACATTATAGGCTTATAGGAAAATAACAAAAAAAATCATTATTTTGTACAACTATTATAAGGTAATAAAGTAAGATTTTTTTAAAAAACCCTGTTCATCTGATTGATAAAACAGTATATTTTATAATTGAAATTTTGTTATAATTTACTAAGTTTCTCAACTGAATGGGCAATTACTTCCTCAATAACCTTTAAAATAATAATGCTAGCTTTCTCAATTCCCTTTTTTTTTCTAATTCATTCTTATAAGAAATTCAATTAAAGAGGCAATGAAGAGCTTAATTGGATTTAGGTAATGTCTAAAATTGATTTGGTAAGAAATGATATTTCATCTTTTCATTAAGGAATAGTCTATCCTGGGCCATTTAATCAAAATAATATTTCATAGTAAATGCTCTCTGGATATAGCCCTTATACATTTCTAAAGTTTATTCCTATGTACTTTCTGCTCTTGGTATTTGTTGCAGTTACCTTCATGTTGCCGACACAAAGCACTAGACCAAAAGCAGTTTGTGGGAAGAAAGGGTTTATTTTGACTTACACACTTGAGGAGAAACTCATGATGGCAGGAGAAAATGAGAGAGGCTGGATATCACCTCCTGGCCAACAGCAGGGGGACAACAGCAGCAGGAGAGTGTCCCAAGCCTGACAAGGGGAAGCTGCCTATATAACACCTCTTTCTGGAGGTTCCAATTCCCAAGTACCACCAGCTGGTGACAGCATTCAGAACACATGAGTTTATTGGGGGGACATCCAACTCAAACCACCAGTATATTTTTGTATAGTAATGCATTCTGATTCTTTTCCTGCCACTGAGATTAAAATTCCTCTTCCCTTTAGATCACACAAACAACAATTTCAAAATTAAAGGGAAATGGCATAATGTGTTGATTATAAGGTCAAGTCCTGTAGACAGGTTTTGCCATCTGTCTGGCACATCTTGGGCAGGAAGTTTGGCTGACTATCTTTCTCCATCCCTCCATATCCCCCAGGCCAGGCCTCTGTCCTGCCTGTGTCAGCTGATGAGGGATTGGCTGGAATTCAGAAGGGAGGAAAGTTAAGGGGTGGAATTTATTTTCCTGTTCCTCCCCTTCTTAATTGATCCTGGGACTGTATCCCAAGAGACTTCAGTGCCTGTCAGATGTCCTTGCAAACAGCTGCCCTTCCAAGTGCACGCGTGATCTCCTAGTTCTTGCTAGGGTGGATCTGGGTACTGGGGGCTTTCTCCACTCCGTAGCCTCACCTGAGAAAGCTGATATGTCACCTGCCTGCCACCAGGGCCTTCAAAGAAACAAAGAGGGGCAGCACATATCCTTCTTTTTACCATATTATTGACACAGTCTCTTATCTTCCAGTGTGATATTGGCAGTAGATTTAAAATAGACACTCTCCATTATGCTCCTTAGGTATTATTCTCTTTATGATTTCCCAAGATTTATTCCTATGTTGTTTATTGTCTCCATTATAATATATGTGCATTCTTTGTTTTTAAATTGGATTTACCAGTGTGTTATTTTATTTTCTGAAATTTTACATCAATAAATTACCAATTTTGACCTTTGAAATTGTGTGGGTGCATGTGTGTGTGCGTGTGTGTGTGTGTGTGTGTGTGTGTGTGTGTGTATGTGTGTTTGTGTGTGTGTGTAGAGGCCCCTGGGCATTATCCTCTGGAATGCTCATAAGCTCTTTTTGTGACATGATCTCTCATTGGTTTGGAGCTCACCAATTAGGCTAGACTAGCTGGCTAGCAAGTTCTGGTGACCTCCTGTCTCAGCATCCCCAGCACTGATTGACACCCTTTAATGACAGAGTTAGCCCTCTAGTCCCTCATCTTATAGTTTTAAAAGTTACTCTCAGTTGGATAAAAGATTCTTGAAGATCTCTAAAACAGTAGACTTACCTAGGAAGAGGAACACACTTGAACTGGCATTGCTTCAGAATGAACTGGCTCGAATAGTTTGGAAATTTAATAGACTGTTATCCCCAAAGTTGCTTGCTTGTGCTATTTCCCACCATTTCTGATCAGAAGTAACTTTTATGATGGCATATTTTGACAAGGTATTAAAAGAGAGTAGAGGACCTGAAATGAGGAGATAAAGAAGACCACGGATGAAGGTATAAAACTTCTGTGTGAGCCAGAAGGGAGGGATTAGAAAATGGAGTGTATTGCCCTTTTAGGTTTTTTCCTGAAAAAATAAAATTACAATCTTATTTTTATTAAGTTTCCTACTATAACTTCAATCAATCTGGATTTAGAACCTGGCACCAACTCAAAAGCCTGCTTAACAAAAATCTTTCCTAGGAGGCTATAATGTATATTAGGTCTTAAAACCTAGGCATCAATTTTTAGTACTTGATAATTCCAATAATTCATCCCTATTATAGCAACAAGGCTATGATACCTAACTAGGTTTCATTGTATTCCCACAAGTCAATTCCATCCGAGCAAAATCTGAGCACGGTATGTCTTAAGGATAAGAATCATGTAATCTAACATTTCTGTGAGTGATTATACATCGGGTTATACAAGCACTTGAGGTATGAGAATCATAACATATAATTGCTGAGCCATTGACTTAGAAAACAAAATGTTTAACTCAACGGAAGAATCTTGTATTAAGAGTACTCTAGGGATTGGATTAGTCCTTTTGAAAAAAGTTAACTTGATGTGATTTAATCTAAGAATATTTAAAATGTTAAACTTTATATTTTACATGCATGTATCTATGTTATTTTATTTATTGTCATTTTTTGTATCGAGGCAGGGTCTCAATATAGCCCAGGTTGACCTGGACCCCACTCATTAGCCCAGGCTGTCCTTAAACTCTGGTGATCCTCCTACCTCAGCCTCCTGAGTGCTGGGATTAAAGGTGTGCACCACCACAGCCATCTCTATTCAAAGTTCTGACAGAAAAACAGCTTGCAAAGATAAAATGCTAGCTGCAATCAAAGACAGTCATGGATATTAAAGAAAACTTAGAATTGGTGAGGGTTAAGTTCCATGGAAGAGGAGTTATTTTTGAAGTGCTTTGATATCCTGTCTCCACACTTTCTCCTCCTCAGCTAAGGATGCTATCTCTCACCCAAACCTTCTGGCATACGTTTGCTTGACACAGTCTCCTTTCTAATATTCTTTGTGGTTTAGAGCTGAACAAGCCAGTGTGAGAACGTACAGTACTAGTAAAAGCCAGAATTACTAAATGAACTCATTAAAGCCAAGAGGGAATTGCAGACTCCAGAAATTAAAATATCTGAACATCTGCTCAAGTTTAATCTGTGTTTCTCCCTTGGAAAAAAAACCATAATAAATCTGATCAACTCTGTATAGCATCTCAAAAGAATAAACAAAGTAAACAAAGCAGTTTGATACATAAAGTTCATTTGGCTGATGGGACAATTCTGGGAATGTTTTCTTTATGTCTTTTGAAAAGTAAATGTAAATTAAGAAAATTTCCAGGCAACAGTATAGTAAAACTGAGGAATTGGGGTTTCTACCAGTGGAAGAGAAGATGGAAAACAATGGAAACTTAACATATTCATGAAGGTAAGAAATAAAAAGAAACTGGCATTTATTTCATTAGCAAATATCTTAAGTTACCAGACAAAAAAATTGGGTTTTGCTTCATTTAAAGTTCTGCATTTCCTGAAGCCTTGTTTCTTACAAAAGTTCTGTTACAATGATTTATTGTTCACTCTATAGTCTCCAAAGCAAAGTGTAACTTCTTTATCCTTCAATTCAATAAATACTTATTTTTTCATATGTCAGCAAGTTTAAAAAGAAGAAACAAATCATCATTTTTGGATGTATTATGTTAAGGAGTCTGCTTCATTGCTGAAGCCACTGGATCCACAGGCTACCCCAAGATAGGCTTCAGATAGCATTGAATACATCTCCATGACTGGCCCCCACCCTGGGGTCCTGGAAGGAGCCTGATCTGCACACCCACACAATCCCATTGCTTTCCCTTCATCTCTACCTAACACTCAAGGGAGAGGGGATGCTTGCCAAACTCTCCTTGAACTCCAGTTTTATTCTCAATAGCATAAAATATTGCAACGAAGGCTGTTTTATGTCCAGTGTTAAGCCTTCTAACTTTTGAACTTCCAGATACAGATTTATCAAACATGTCTCATAGTTTTGTGCCATTTATGAATCTCAGTACCAAGACCTTCAAGTGAGGAGCCTCCACTCTCCTCTTTTACACAAATGCTATTTCCCTGCCTTCTGCCTTGCCAGTTGCAAGCTCCATCCAATACTTTCATCGATGCTGTGAACTTTACTGGATGAACATATCACATTTTGGTCATATACCCATCAAGTTATACTCATTGCCCCTCTCTACTGTCCCCAATCCACTGAGGACCCCCTTCAGCAGGGTTATGGTATTCACTGTGGGTTCATGAATACACCCATCAGTCTCTGTGAAGGGGGGGGGGGCAATGCCTGGGGATACTCCTTCCCAACCACCTTGTGGCTCTTGGAATCTTTCTTCCCCCTCTTCTGCAATGTCCCCGGAGCAGGATGTGTTATAGCTCCTTTGCTGTTAAGCGCTCTTCATAATCTGAACTTCTGCTTTGATGGTTTTGAGTCTCCACCATCACCCACATGCTGCCATTTTTTTTAGGCACCTGAACTTTTGGCAAATGGTTTATGTTGGACTCCTGGGACTCCAGTCCCCCTATTCCTGTAGCTTCTTCCATATGCCCTCTTTTATCTTTCTGTCCCTTTTTGCTCTTGCAACCTCTGCTACCTCAGCTTCAGCTCTCCCTCACCCCTGAAGGAGAAACAGGAGTAAGAGAGCATTTTTATAGGCAGGGGCAGAGGTCCAAGGGAAACAAAGAGATGCCATCCCTGCCTTTGCAGTACTGGGTCTCAGTCTGAGCCAGTCTCACCAAGATGGCATAAGCAATTCCTCAGCGAAGGAGGTCAGCCCCTGAGTACACGAACCAATCAGGTTTCTCCTTGACATACCTGAGTCTGATAAGGCTGTCCCTAATTGGATGTCTCATCCATGCTAGCACAGGTGAACCTTTTGCTTCTTTGTCCTTAACAAGTGTGTAAGTTTCCTCCCACTCCCAGCCTGCCTGGGGGGAGGTAGGGCTCTTGTTACCTGCCCGAGTATTGCCTGTTTCTTACCAGTATGTGTTTCCAAATGCTTTCTTGTTACACCTATGACTTTCCTCTGAGCTCTGGGTCAGCCACATTTTGGTGACTCTATAGACTGTCTTGACTACTCCTGGCCTCTGAATCCTGCGCAGTGCTTTGCTGCTTTCTCTCTCTGCTGCATGTGTGATCCTTCCATCAGCCCCAAGTCCTTCCCCATCTCATCTCAGCTTTCTATGGGAAGGCGGAGGGCTGGCACTCTTATGCATTTCTCCCCAAGTGTATTTGCATGTGTTTCCTATGAATCTTTTGGCTCCGCCCTCAGCTTTTGCCTCCCACTTTTGTGTTTATAGGTCCCCCCCTCTCAATTTCTCTGTCAAGAAGATTCTCTCCCACCATCTGGGCAAGAGGGAAAAAGCACTTCTGTTTTGAGACTTTCAGCTAGCCTCTTCCCTGTATCTTAATTCCTCCTAAATAAACCTCATAGTCATAATTTATACTTCTCAGAATCTGATTTCTCTATTCTTTGTTAAAATGAGCAAGAACCCAAAAGCTGGGGTTCACAGGCCTATGGGGCTCCTCTTGAGCCCCCACAACCGGCATCATTTCCAATCTCCTTCAATATACTCTTTCAAGTTTTTCCAGTCCTTATTTTGCTTTAAGAAAGGAAATAATTAAGCAGATACTGATGTTCAATGCATGTCATTTCTATGTCATATTTAAATAGGTGACACTGTATAATTGTTTTTCAAAAATTAATTTTTAATAAGTTTATGTATGTGTATGCTAACAACCAAGGAGGTAACCCTCAAGATACAAGGGTGACATCACATCTTTTCATCCTTGAGTCTTATGTATGTTTTCATCATCTCAGAAAAAAACTCTTGCTTTCCTAGAGAATAAGAAGGTATGGATACCCAGCATACATACTTCTTTTTACACAAAGGCTAACATGATGTATACATATGTGTGAAATGCAGTACAATTACATATTAATATCATAGGCTGCTCTTTTTAATGGTTTCTGAATACTTTGTTTTGTGGACATACATATTAAAAAAAGCCATCTTCAATGATCACCAGTGTTGTTTTGGGCCTCTTCCTGTGGAAGTGATGCAGAGTGTATCATTATGTTCTACACAATAAGCAGGAAATCTGAGGGAAGTCTCTGGTCAAAATGCATGTATATTTTAACTTCTGATAAAGACTTGTTTAGCACCTGAGAAATCATAACTGTAAATTCCTGTCGGTTATGTGTAAACCCCTAGTTTCTATCAACCTCACAAAGATGATGTATATTTTAATGAAAATTTTGGACCCTTGGGAATTTATTAGGTGCTCTAATAGAACAAGCTGATAAAGTGAGGTTCCAAATAGTATTCCAGCAGTGTCCTCTCTTCAATCATGATGCTAATCTTTGCCAGCTCTGTGACTCAGGCAAGTGACTTCTCTCTGTGCCTTAGTTTCGTCGAAATCACATCAATTATATAAAACTCATTATATATAAACACCACTAGGCACAGTGACTCGATCTTTAACCTATAATTTGCACTGGTATCATTTTACAGATAGAAACCCTCATTTGCATTTCTTTTAGATAGAGAGGAAAGAACTTTTATATAGGGTTAGGCAAACTGTATGTTGAAGTGCATGTAACAGTCATCACAAAGCTTAACAAGAGCTCAGTGCATTTGAGCGTTGTGTTTCATTAACAGATAATAAGAGAAGTTTCAACCTTATAGAAAGAAAATAAAAAACTCTTAAAATATATTTGGAATATTTCCTTATCTCATGCTGAACTTCCCCAAAGCTTAGTTAATGCAATATGTAAACTGATGAATTCTAGTCTCTATTTCACTCATTATGTTCAGTCACTAAATCTCACTGATTTTAAAACCACCAACACATCAGAATCATTCATAAGGAGTTGCAGGGACCACAGAAAAAATAAAATTAAAAATGATATGAAAATCATAATGAAAAGATTATTTTTTCTTCTCTTTAAAAGATACAGTTTAGGAACTGGGGAAGTGTTTGTTTCACAAAAGTGAGGATCTGGGTTTGAATCCCTAGCACCATGTAAGGGCCAGGCAGGTGTGAAGGCCACCTGGAATCCCAGTGCTTGGAAGACAGACACAAGGTTCTCAGGCAAGCTTGTATATAGACCAGCTGAATCAGCACATTCTAGGTTCACGTGAGACACCTGCCTCAGTGAATAAACAGGAGAGTGATGGAGAACAGCATCCTACATCAACCTCTGGTGTTCACACACACCTGCACTAAAGGTATTTACATACGTGCATGTACCCCGCAGGCATGCAAAAAAAGATACAGGTTAGTAATCCAGTATTCATACAAAAACTAACAAATGAGGATTTTTTTGTCATTTTTGCTTTAGTTGCTTTTTATATGTATAAGGAATTCAACATTGCAAAGACATAGTCTCCCCCCCCCCCTCCTTTTTTGGCTCCATCTTTGTCCTTTCCTAAAAGCAATCTGTGTTAGGACTTCATAACTATCTGGGCATTTTTATATGTCCAGGAACATTTTATTCTGTAGCTTGTTTTTGTATTAATCATATGACTGTTAAGATATCCATAGAATTGTTTGCTCATTTTAATTGTGGTTTACTTTGTTAATATTGTATTTATTCTGGTTTATGTTAAAGATTCAAGTAGCTTCTAAATTTTACTATCACAACATTGCTGCTAATAAACTTGGACAAAAGTTCTTTGTTTCTGGAGTGTATTTACCTAGAACCCAAGTTGTTGGGTTATAGAAAATGTTTCACTTTTACTGGATACTAGTTTAAAAGGCTGAATCAGTTTTGCTTTTACTGAAATATATTATTTTTGCTCATATCTCCAACATTAAGTATTGTGATTTAAAATATTAATTTTAGATATTTGAATATGTGACAAGTAAGACTTGCATCGTGCTTCATGTTTCAGTTTGTAATTCTCTGATTACTTTTGAAGACGAGGAACTCCATGTATTTGTAGGCTACCCCATTTTCTTTTTGTCTGACTTGAGCATTTTTAAAAAAAAATATTTCTTTATTTCTTTATAGGAGAGAGAGGGGGGGAGGGAGAGAATGACCACACCAAGGCCTCTAGCCACTGCAAATGAATTCCAGATACATGTGTCCCATTGTGCATCTGCTTTACATGGCTCCTGGGGAATTGAGCCTGGCACCGCAGGGTTTGCAAGCAAGTGCCTTCAACAACTGAGGCATCTCCCCAGCCCTGACTTGATTATTTTTATACTTGGTGTTTTATTATGTGATAGTCAATTATGTGCTGTAGCACAAATGTTGTGAATATTGATTTTGTCTGATAAATTCTTTGGTCTATCATTGTGTATTGGGTTTTCCTTTCTAGTCAGATGTTCGGAAATTGAAAGTACATAAATATTTCTTTTGTGAGTTTTTTTAATATTCAGATATTTTAAAAATTTTTAAACATCTTGAACTCACCAGCTGGGTTAGACTGGCAGCCAGTGAGCACCAGGGATGCACCTATCTCTACCTCACCAATACTGGGATTACAAGCTTGCACTACATTCAGATATTTTATGTGGGGTCTGAAGATCTAACTCAGGTCTTCATGTACTTTACTTACTGAAGCATCTATCTATCTCCCCAGCCATACATTTATAATTTTTACTGGATTTCTTGCTGTACCAATTTCTAATTGTATGAACTTGGGCAAGTCACAGTAACTTTCTGAATCTGTGCGTTTACCAACTGAACAGGTGAGTTTAAAAATACTTAGCTATCACTCCGCTGGGGATGGGGAGGATTCATGCCTGATACCAAAAACCTAGTCAAAAGCTAACAGATGGGAAGGCTATAGGCCCTATCAGGGAAAATACTACTGTTCTGTGTCCAAATGGATATTTGGTGCCCATCAAATTGCCAAATATTAGTGTTTATGTGCATAAGTTATTGTTGCTGTGATGTCAGAGAAGCTTCATTTTGCAGGTGGAGGTGACTGCTGGGGGGATTCAAAACTTATCAAAGTGCTGAGAAGTGACTGTTGAGTGCTCAGAGCCAAGAGACCTCTTTGTCATACTCTTAGACGTTCAGGGAACAATGTGAAAAACGGTGTAGAAAGAACATAAGGGCCAGAGGAGGGGGAGGAATGGTCTGAAACTCTGTCTTCTGGACATGAAGAGACCATAGCTTTTGTGACCTCAAAATGGCTTTCATTACCTGCACAAGACTTGGCTAATATTGAGCCCATCAATATCCCATCATGGGTGATGTAGAAGGAGACCTCAAGTAATACTTACCTGTTAGAATTCTGCCAATTAAATGAAATCATAGTCATGAAAATGTGTTCATTCACCTAAATCATGATATTGCCTAGAAGAAAAGAATTCACTCTTTATAGTATTATTCTTATCTTGGTGGTAGCAATAAATTATATTATTTTAAAGTCATAATGTTTATCTGTAACCCCTGATTGATCAGTTTAGATTTGAAAGGTAGTTTGATAATACATGAGAATTTAAAAAATGACAGGAATGTTCCTTTTAAAATTCAAACTATAAAATATGAGTGCAATGTAGTAGTGCCCATTTTATGGAAAATGAAAAGAGCTACCTAAATGATAGATGGTCAGTCTGTAGCTTCCAAAGGTACCTTAGCAAACAAGGGAATCAGCCACATCACCGCAGATAGCTTACTTAACTTTCTGTTTCTCCTCAAACGTCAGCTCTAGGGAAGACCACAGCTTCAAGTTATGCCTGAGTGGGTGGGGAGACTGATCTGGGTAGGAGGTAGGCTGATTGCCAGATTCCCCAGGGTGATTGAGAAAGCTTTATTATAATTTAGTAGAAAGTCTTATGCCAAAAATGTTTCCATAAATACATACAAATGTTGGTTCTTGTTGAAAAATGCAAATCAGATGGTTTCAGTTTAAATCTTACTTGGAATACCTTAACTAACAAGCACAAACATTTTATATGTGTACATATACACATTTAGATGTATACCAAATTAAGCACATCGAAAATGTATTATAAAATGGCATTAATGGGCCCCCACTGACATCAGGCTGAAATGCAATTCAACTGATGCAACCCTGGAAGCACTGCCTGAGCTTTCATCACCACACCAAGCATTCATTAGCCTCCTCTTTAGGTCGTATTTAAGCAACCACAGCCCCAAGCAGACAGAACCAAACATCTGGACTGTCTAGTTGCATCATTCCTTTTCCAAAATATGAATCTACTTTCGGGACATCAAAATAGTCCTGGGAAGATTAACCGTGCCACTGTATGACCCAAAGCTTGACTGTCCTATGTCAAATGGAGCTGACTTATCAGGTAAGTATTAGAAAAGTGCATCAGAGCTAGAGTGTGTTTGCAAACTCCTGAGAGGTACTAATGAAGCTAAACTGACATTGACCATCTCATAAAGCTTTTATAGAACATTTGATATTACCTGATTGGTTTAGGCAATAAATATCTATAATTTGCTTTATTAAAACTTTTGTGGAAGCTGAGGAGATGATTCTATGGTTAAAGATGCTAGCTTGCAAAGCCTTCCAGCTTTGGTTCAATTAACCTAGCATCCACATAAAGCTGAATGCAAAGTGGTGAATGTGTTCCCAAAGCACATACAACAATGGGAGGCAGAGACAGGGGAATCTGAAACTTGAGGGCCAGCTACTGTGATGTTCCATTACAGCAAGAGACTCTCTCAAAGAAGATGGAGAACAGGTACTCAGTGTCATCCTCTGACCTCTACACTTGTGCTGAGACAAATATGTGTGTGCCTCACATACACACATATTTTTATAAAATCTTTCATGACAACATCAAAATAGTGTCTGAGGTATGGTGTCCAGGTCAATTTTCAATACTGTATTGTTAGGAATAAAAACAATGGATTTTTAGACCATTAGCTAATCTAACAAATTGCAAACTTTTCCAAGTTATTCTAGACAACATCTCGTTGATGCACAGAAAGAACCTAACCAAAAACAACTTGTGGAGAAATCATTTTATTTTAGCTTACAGACTCGAGGGGAAGTACCATGATGGCAGGAAAATGATGGCATGAGCAGAGGGTGGACACCTCCTGGCCAGCATCAGGTGGACAACAGCAACAGGAGAGTGTGCCAAACACTGGCAAGGGGAAGCTGGCTGTAACACCCATAAACCCGCCTCCAACAACACACTTTCCATAAGTTTCCAATACCCAAACTGCCATCAGCTGGGGATTGAGCATTCAGAACACATTCTTTTGTGGGGAACACCTGAATTAAACTACTACAATCCAACACTGGCCCCCACAAACTAATAATCATACAACATGTAAAACACAAAGCTTACTACAAACTGCTATAGTCAGCTTTCACTCATTGCTGCATAGAAAGAACCCAACCACAAGCAGCTTGAGGAGGAATGAGTTTATTTTAGTTTACAGACTAGAGGGGAAGTTCCATGGTGGCAGGGAAAATGATGGCATGAGCAGAGTGGTGGACATCACCTCCGCCACAGCACTGCAAACAGTGGCAGGAAGGTGTGCCAAACACTGGCAAGGGGAAGCTGGTTTATAACCTCATAAGCCCGCCCCCAACAACACATCTCCCACAAGTTTCCAATACTCAAACTGCCATCAGCTAGGGATCAAGCATTCAGAACACATTTGTTTGTGGGGGACACCTGGATCAAACCACTACACAAGTAAAATGCAGGCTTTATATTTAAATTGAATAAAACCTCAATTAAGTTTTTGTGGAGAAGTAACAAAAATGTCTGCAGTAATGGTAACAGTAAGGATTGTAATCATTATATGCTCTATAGCTGGCCCCAAAGTACAAAATATATAATAGTTATATATATTATATAATATAATAATATTATATAATATATATAAAAGCCTCACAAGTGCTTTATAGTCTCCAGTGACTGTAGGCAGTCAGGGGACTAAGTAGATGCAGAAGACTTCATGGCAGGTCCCAAGTTTTCTCTTAAGAAAGGATCTCTTCAGGAGTGCCAGGAGGATAAGAGAGCGTAATTGGAGGTGCAAATTATCCCAAAATTATTGCTTATGTAACTGTCTCACAATTTTACTTTGATCAAGAGTGTCCCAGTGAAGCATTTAAGTAACAGTAGAAACTCTCTTGGAAAACATAGTACAAGTGCATATTGTAATAAAAATAATGAATGGCATCACATCTCTAGGTACACTTCAGAATTCCAGGAAGGTAACTGAAAGCTTCTTCATTTATAGTATTAGGTACTGAGGCTTATCAAGTATCACTCTAGGTTTTAAAGATGAATAGGGCTTATCTCCTGCCCTCAAAGAATTGACAATCTAATAAAGTGAACTGCGGCTGAATATGCACCTCCAGGTCTGGGTATTTAAGTGTGTGTGTGTGTGTGTGTGTGTGTGTGTGTGTGTGTGTGTGTGTGTGTGTATGGGTGTGTAGGATGCACTCAGACATCTTTTGATGCCCTCCGTATCAGTGGCCAATGAAACAATCATGAGTGCTCATCTGGATGTTAACTGTACTAGACTGAATGTAGAAGAAGTAAACCAGCGCTGTCTATGATCAGGAGAATAAACTCAGAAGGAAGAAGTTCATCACCTCAGCAAACAATTTGAAAAGACAACTTATGAAAGATAACAGTGAAGAGAAAAAGAGAGCTATAGCAAGGCAGGACCAAACCTCAGAGGAATAATCAAAGCCTCCCGAGCTGTGAGCACTTGTAGTCTCTTAGCTGAACAGAAAAAGAAGTCAGGTGTGGGGGCTCCAGGAGAAAGACTCAGAAATGAAGAGGGTGGTGGTATGCTACATTAGGTGCACATAGAGCCTATTTGTTGTAATTATTTTTATTATATAATTATATATGCTATGAAATATGCTATCACATGTATTTACAGGAAGGGAGGATAGAGCTGAGGAGTCACCATGGATGCAACCTCAGAGTATTTGCCAGAAGATGAAACTCAGATGCCTGACTTTCCAACACTTTCTGAAATGTCCCTTTTCATTTCCAAATTTTCTGGTAAATTGGATGACCTTGTTGGTTTTTTTTTACATGAAGAAATACATCTTGGCTGGATATTGGATTCTGTAGGACATAGAGCATTTTCAATGTTTTTTAGAGTTGATTGACATCATGATTTTATAATCATTAATGTCAAAAATGCCTTTTTGCATAAGTACACAGCACAAAATGTCAAAGTAGATTTAGGGCCTGTCATAGTCAGCTCACATGCTGCTGGGATGAATTTCCAAACCAGGCACAGTTATGGGAGGAAAGTATGCATTGAAACTACAGATCCAGGGGAAGTTCTATAATGGAGAAATGCCTGCCTTTTCACCGTCCAAGCAGAGAGAGAAACCCATCACTACACACAACAGCAAGCAGGAGTGAGAGAAAGATTTCCTCGCCCTTTATATTGCCTAGGGCAAGATCTTTCAACCCTTTCCTAGACTTGATAACTCCATGAGTCTCTGGAATTTCATCCTGCACTGCCCTCCCAGGAAGGGATATTTGTTTCTAGCTCCCCTGAGCCTCCTTACATCCTGCCCCTGCCAAGTTGACAACAAAATTTAACCATCACAAGGCCATTTCAGAAGTTGCTGGAAATTCTATCCTAATCCCTAGTCAAAATGCATTGGTAATGTTTTTATGAAAATAAAGTCAGCATCTCAAAAAGCAATTCTAACACAATACAATATAAAGATATATAATAAGTTGATACCTGCTGAGCAGTAATGGTGTGAAAAACTAAAAAGTCTTTGACTTCTGTAATTAAACAATTGTCTTAACATTAGAGCAGAAAACTTTGTATGCATGGTACAATCCTGAAGTTCTTAACATACAGTAGTCTTGACTCTGAGCCAAGGAGTTGAAGACAGCAGTGGTTGGCACTGCATTGTGTGATGGCCTGGGCTGTGCAAAGTGTTTCGCGCCCTAAACCAAGGTAGCAGGGAAGTCATGGGGTACAACATAGGCAAGCATGACTAGAACACCTCAACTTCATCACACATTTGGTTTTGCATTATTTTTTTTGTTGTGTGTTCTGAAACCTTTGACTATTGCCAAAATTTTTGTGAGTCCCACATTCAGATACAGAGTTGTAACACACAGTTAAAGAAGTTGTGATTTAACCAAAGGCTCACTCTCAGGATTGTGTATTTTGTAGATTTAGAAAACAAAATATCATGCCATGTATCTACCACTGCTATGTACCCAGAATGGCATTTGTTGTAAAGCTGCTTTGCAGATCGGTTTCCAGAAACTGACACATGATACTGTACACAAAATTACCTTAGATCCTTAACCTTCCAGATCATTAACTTTCAGGCAAAGAACAATAATCTGAAACTCTATTGTCATGAGTGGAAGTAGTAACTTTCTAGAAAGTTGTGCTTGTTAAAGGGGAGCGATGGGTATAGCTTGCTGAGAAGGAATTTGTACCCAACAGCTGCCACAGAGCTGGAAGTTGGATGGGCAGAGTTTAGACATAACAGTTGTGTGATACAAAGGAAGCAGAAGATGGTTGGAGTTCAATACAGATTTGGGTTAGGACCTTAAGGTTTAGTCAAAGTGTATCACTTTGATCAGATATCTGGCTTTTCTGAATGTCAGCTTCTTTACCTGAGAAAGACACATGATAATATTTAACTTGAGGGTTAGTATGGGAAGTAAAGCTATTGCATCCTGCTTAGAAAATTTTCAACATTTAGTGGATAAAAATGATTATTAGATCTGTGCTAAAGAAAGCTCAGAAACTGTTTTCAGAGGCGTGATATAGGACAAAAATAATGAGCATACAAAGCAGAGAAGGCACTGGTGGTAGAGAAGTTAAGAAAAGCTTCTTAGGATTTTTTGTCACTATTTTTATGCATTTATTTGCAAGAAGAGAGAGAAGAGAGACATAGTGAATGGGCACACCAGGGCCTCCAGTCACTGCATACAAACTACAGATGCATAAGCCACTGTGCATCTGGCCTTACGTAGGTACTGGGGTATCGAACCCTGGTCTTTAGGCTTTGCAGGCAAGCACCGTAATCATGGAGCAGTCTCTCCAGTCCAGCTCCTTAGGATTTTTAATAAATTAAGTAACTTTGTATAGATGTGTGAGGGAGAGACGGACATGATTGGCATATAAAGGAGACACATATGTTGGAGAAACAACCATAACTGGCTGGTTTTAAATATGCTCTGAGAGGAGAGAAGGACTGTTGAGAAAGAAAAGAAGTTTTCACCAAAAGACGCTGAAAAAAAACTGAAATAAAATATACCTAAAGATATATATATTTCCTGTAAACCATTTCTTTCCCCTTCACCTTCTCCTCAGTTTTTCAGAGCCACCATCTCTCCTGGACATCTTGGCTAGGAAGAGACATCTGCTTTTGCATGAGAATAAATAAAATGAATTGTGAAAGGCATTTCTTTACCCTTTTCAACAAAGATAAACTACTGCATCACAAATCCTATCCTGAAAAATATGTGATAGCTATACATTTTATTATCAAAAATATACTAAAATTAGTCACCTAGCAAGAACTATTGCAGTAAGAGGTAATTTCAGGCCTGGACAAGGAAAATATGGATTTAGCTAGGATCCCATTTTTCTCAAGAATTAGGAGTATTTATTTGCCAGTAGGTGTCACTGCAGGCATTAAACACAGCTTGTTTCTCTGGAACTTTCTCCCATAAATGTTGGTGCAATTTAATTGGTAGAACCTAGTTATGATAGGCATAAAGGATATTTATTCTGAAAAGCAATATATTTTATCATGGTTATGAACCTGTAAAAACATTGGCTTAAGGAAGCTGAAGTGTATACTTTATACAAGCTTTACTTTAATGCACTACACAGCATGGGTAAGAGCAGAGAATGAGGCTATACGTATATACAGCAGATTTTTCTTTAAAAGACAAGATTTGCTTTTCAGAATTATTTTATAGAATCTGACTCACAGAAAGAATTTAATGAGAATTCACGGACCCAATAGGAACCCTTTAAATCTTTGTATAATATATATTATATAAAATATATATATATATATATATAATATATATTATATATTATATATATATATATATTGCCTTCTAATGTCCTTGTAGGTTTTGTTAGAAATGGTAAAGAAGAACTTTAGCTTGGAATGAATGGCGTTAGCTACTTTCTCTGGCCTCTTAAACATCTTGTATCAGGAATTAAGGATCTTGTACAAAAGTTAAATCCATCCAGGCATTTTAGTGGCCATAACGAAACAGAGATTTTTGCTCCATTTCTACGTGGTCTGAGTTGACTCATTAGTGCAAGTCTGCTGGCATGGCTGAGTTGAACTTTTGCATGAGGTTTTCTCAGTAGAAATCCCCGCACTTTGAAATTCATTTGCCTGCTGGAGGTGGTGGTGATTCTTATTTATGTATAATTTAAGGGTGAGGTACGTGAATGTGCCCCTAGCGACTCTTTCATGGGCTCCACTTTACAAATTGAAAGTTACGATGGCGGTTATAGAGCTTTGCAAGGGTGACTTCAGGGCAATCTAATTTACCTAAGCCGTTCAAAGGCGAACTCAACCTTTTCAATCATAAATTAAAAATTTATTTCAGTTTTTCAAATCAGAAACAGCACACCTTACATATCTGCAGGCCACAACGGCTGTGCTGGTTTGGCCTGGTCCCATTGATTTCAACAAGAAAAGAGAAGACAACCCTGACACCTTGTATTTGAACATGTCCCTGTAATATCTAAACTATTTGGGGACCATTATTTTGGTTTTTTTTCCTGTGTGTGTGTGTGTGTGTGTGTGTGTGTGTGAGAGAGAGAGAGAGAGAGAGAGAGAGAGAGAGAGAGAGAGAGAGAGAGAGATTGAAGATAGGAGCTTTGTGAGTCCCTTACCTTTTGATGAGTATATAGACTTATCTGTGAAGGTCTTCTTGGTGTTAGATTTCTGAGCTATTATGATAGGAACAGGAACATAATTTCTCCAAATAATATTATAGATAAAAAGTCCATATCATAAAATATAGCAACATCAAATACTTGTACCTTCTGAGCACATAATGGTAGGCCTTTATATATAAACACTTCTTTCTGCCGTCCCCATTAAAGACTCATAATGAAGACACAGTAAAGAGACAAAAAAGTACATCAATCAACTGCATGGCATGTCTTCAACTTTGGAATGGTACTCACATGTGAAGTTTGATGCATACTAGTTGGCTAAAGCCAGTCTTCCATATATTTTAAACATTAATATCATATCACTATATCTATCTGTATTTATCTATCTATATATAACGCTGTATAGAATCATGCTAAGATTTGAGTTTGTAGGTAGACTACAATATTGAAATTCATATAGGAATTATATTTTTTTAGAGTTTAGGGTCTTCTCAATTCAAAAGTACAGGTTAAACTAGTAAAGAAAATTAAGATGAAAAATAATAATCAATTGTTGCCATTCAAGAGGTAGGTATGTACATTTTAAATCATGAGGCCAAGGAACAAAAGTAATAATTGACTGAGTCTAGAATTTAAGGCAACTTGGAATTATAAGAGCAAAGGACATTATTGAACCAGAAGGGGTTTGCCGTCCTAGGCTCTGAATATGATTTCCTGAAGGAATAAGAGAATTAGCTGAATTGTGGAGAGGAAGGCCTGTCTGGGTGGAGATAGGCTAGGGAAGAGTGACTCATTGGGGTCATTTCAGAATCCTGGTTTTGCTATTTGATTTTGGACACGGTATTTTCACAAGATGTAGTAAAGCTGAGACAGGAAATTTGTCTTCATTTATAAAGCACTTGGATGACTTTGTAAATAGGAGAGGTACTGTTAAAAGAGAAGCAAATGATTTCTTGCATTTTAATAAGAAATTTATTAGTAAGAATGATGGATCTGAAAAACTGAATCTTCATTTAAGTATTTATAGCTCTATTGACATACTGATTGATATGGGTCTCCTTTCCAAAGAAGATTTATATATTTCTTCAAATCCCAAAGTATTACATAATTGGTTTCTATTTTTGTTTTCATTTTACAAGTTTCTTGACAACTTTAACACTGAATATATATTTCTTAATAATTTTTACAGTAGCACCTTAAACATTGTAATTAATTTCTTAAACACTGAGAAATGAGGATTATTTGGGAAGGTTTGAGAATTTCTTCTGAGATAATGTATCCTCACTTGTTTATCTGCCATATATGAATAAAAGCACGTATTTGTTATTTAGACTTAGTTATCAAATGGACCCAGGAGAAATATATTACTTTTAAATTTGAGTTTTGGCTTGAAAGCTGTTTATCCCTTTGGCATATGGATGGGTTGAGTCAGAAAAGAGGCAATCACTCATTTGATTTGGAAGCTGTGCATTTCCCAAAAGGCCAGCCTAAACTTTCTCTTTTATGATGAGAAAATGGAGCCCATTGTAATGAAGTGATGGAGACACAATGACTTATTGAATCAAAAGCAATGTTAAGTTTGCATTCATCTGTCCCACTGAGTCTTACAATCTCATTTTAACCAAGGGTAATGATATTTTTAAATACTCATGTGTCCACAACATGAAATTAACCAAGAGTTGGCTACAGTGGAACACTGGATCTGGATTTGGACAGATGTGGATTTAGGTTCTGACTTTCCATCTACTAGATATGCAATCTTGGAAAAATTATTTCTCTGGATTTCTGTGATCTCTTCATGAGGCCCTTCTGAGAAGTGAATGAGAAACCACATGGAACATGCCTGGCAATTTTAAATGCTAAGCAAATGGTAGTTTTATCCTCTTTCCCAACTCTAATGGCCTAAATGAGTTTTACATTTTTAATTGAGACTCATTCTTTCTCTGACAGTTAATTGATGAAAGTAGAAGAAGCAGGAATCAAAATTTAGCATTATATGTTAGGAGAAATAGGAATAGGTTGGAATCTATTTTGATTTACTTCCAAAACTAAAGTTTGCTAGGATTCAAAAAAATGTTTAGAACTTACCTATAAGGCATTCATTGTTTTCTAATTTTATCTGAATTTAGTTGCTCTATTTGGACTGAAAAGTCAGAGGAAGAGAGAGCCTAGCATTATTAGCTCCCACTCTTCAAAGGGGGACTTCCATATTTCCAGATGTAGATTCGTCATCAAGCATACCTGATAACTGATTTTATAAAAGGTGGAGTTTAAGCTCTTAATATTAAAAAAAGAACACTGAAAGTGTTAACATCACTTTTAAATAGGCATGCACTATTTTTTCCTAGATGAATTGATGTCAGTTTGGACTTTCAGGAAAATTCATTATAACTTCCATCAGCTTTGCATTACTAACTTCTGAAGGTAGGTAACAAAATGTTGTTCCATTTGTCTGGCCAAAGCACGGGAAGCCTGCTTCGACTTTCATGGTCTTCAGAATTCACAAACTCTTTTGAAGGGAAGAAGCAGTAGATTCATAGCAACACTGTACTTGAAGAATATAAAGATGCCGTGAAGATCATGCCAAGGAAAAGCAATGATATTTCTAGTCCCATCAATCTTAAAGAGCTCCTATTAACTTCAAGTCCAAGGAATTTAGCTAATACATTTTCCATTGATAGGCACTCTAAATTGTTTTCATATGCACACTGCGATCAACATTTGTCCTTGGAAAGTGGTGACATTTCATGTAAATGGCAAAAAGACTTTTAAAATTTTTCTTTCTTTGTTTCTTCCTTTTTTTTTTTAAAGGCAAACTTAAATCAGTGGTACTTTTATTGTTACTGTTTTGATATGTTGTTTTTACCACATCTCTGAAGACATAGCTAATCACCTACTAAAAATAAAAAAAAAATACTTGTATCTTCAAGATTAAAGTATGCAGAGCTCAGTAAGGTTTCCAACTTCAACCATCACACCATAAGCCTTACTTTGTCTTCCTTCCAACCCTGGGCTCTGCTATCTTCACTGCATTGTCGGCTCTGAAAAGAAGAAATGAGATGATCTCAGGCCCTTCAAGGTCTGATGGTCTTTCTGAGTTGATTCACCTTCATGTAATTTTTCAAACGTTTCAACAAAAGCTTGTTGAATCGATGCGAAATGAATATGCAGATGTTTGGCACCATATGGTCAGACATCTGGATGGTCACACTAATTTTTTTTTATTTTCAGTTCTTGAAGGTGTTTTTTTTTTCCCTTTCTTTCTTTTTTAAGATGCTGCCTGTATCCTGACTTCTGAGGTAATCCTAGAAAGGTGGAATGTTAATGCCAGCTACTGTCTAAACAATACTGTTTACCTGAGCCACATGGAATTTCCAAATTAGAAAAGATGTCAGCCACTTTTCATTATCTCCTAATAGCAAATACCCGACCCTGGGAATGAAACGTAAGTTTCATTACTTGTTGAATTTCGGAACATCTGTGGTCTCCACTTCTTACTCATCATCATCGTCTCAAGGTAACCATAGAAATAGGAATCTGGCTTTTATTAAAAAAATTAGAGAGACCTGTGTGGTAATAAGGAGGTAACCCACCTCACACTTCACAGTAGTTGTAATGCTCAAATACCTTAGAGGCTTTTTCCTTTTTTATGCTGAAGTTCTTTTTGGGTACACATAAACAGGCCTGCATACCAAAAACATGCAGTCACTGACTACATCCCCTAGATGAGAATTGGGCCTGCAGCCATACCACCAACAGACTCAGAATTTGCCAAGGCTCACAAAGAAAAGTTAGTCCAGCTTTGCTTGGGAAATCTTGCTCTGAAAGCTCGAGTAAGGAGAGAAGACATTCAGACAGCAGAGGAGTCCAGGATATAATCGGGTCCCAGGTACCCAGTCTAAAGGGTGTCACTATCACTTTGGCTCCTTGCTAAACTCATTTTTGGCAGCTGATCTAATTCCTGTCACCTCCTTCAACAGGATCTTTATTCTGGGATTTATTTCTTTATTTATTTTTACTCTTCTTGCAGGTTCCTTTTTAAGAGACTTTCTTAAATTTCAGAAAAAGATATTTATGTTCACTTAACCAATCTCCCAATGCTGCATCCCCTCTGTCTTCTCTGATAATCGTTTTATTCCTTAACATAGACCAATTTCTTATCCCCAATAGCTCATGATACTTAAAAGAATATTTTTTAATTTTTTTGTTAGATACAGAGTTTTGGCATCTTATGGCATTTTCAGACAATTTGTTTGAGTTAATTCTCACCCTCATCTCCTGTCCCCTTGTTTCACCTTTGATTCTTCCTTGTTTGTTCACACGTTGCACGTGTCTTTCACCTTGCCTGTACACTCCTTCCTTGTCATCTTATTACCCTCTTGCTCAGCCTTCTAGCTTTGGAGGTTTTACCCCCACCTGCCCCCATTTTTGTACCTAGTCGTTCCAGGCACTTTCCAATATGGATTTGACTATAGACAGGATTCCAAGTACAAATTAACTAAGAGCTAATAAATTTAAAAAAACATTCTAGGGTTCCAAAAATATTAGCTCCAAAAATTATATTCACATGTGAGTTGTCAATATTAATTCTGAGTTTTCGCAAATTTAGCTGTTTTAATCGGAAGTGAAGATATCACTCTGTTCTATTAATTCAATACCATCCCATTCCTGCCATTTTCATCAGTATTGCCCCATGTCTGAATCTCATCCTTATTATTAAACCTTCAGTAGTCCCCCCCCAGTGCCTTTGCAACAATTAAATGTGCACCTCTATGAAAAATTCACACACACCATCGACATATTGCTAGAAATCTGCTGTGATACAATAGTGGCTCCCCTAGTCATGTGTACATCCTAATTCCCAGAATCTGAGATATTCTTTTGTATACTTGGCCATCAGGAATTTGCAGATATTAATAAGAATAAGGGCTTTATGATGGAAAAGTTTTGCTGAAATCTTTGCGTTGACCCAAATAAATTATATGGTTTGAGAGGATTTAGATCACCATGGAAACAAATCTCTGGGAAGTGGTGGTTTTTTATATTAGGTTATTTGAAGTAGAAAGACCCACCCTAAATGTGGGTAGTACCTTCCCACCTGCTGGGTACACTGGACTGTATTAATAGGGGAATGTAAGGATAAGTAGCAGCCTTCATCATTCTTTACTCTGGACACAAGGAGAACAGCAGCTTCCTCTTCCTGCTGCCATGCCTTCCCTGCCATGACGGACTGCAGTCTCAAACTGTAAGACAAAATAAACCTTTCTTCCCTTGAACTGCTTTCTGTCAGGGATTTTATTCCAGCAACAAGGAAAGTAACTACCACATCTTTTAAAAAATATTTTTACTTATTTGTTTGCAAACAGAGAGAGAAAGAGAGGCAGACACACAGAGAGAAAGAAAATGTGCACCCCAGGTCCTCCAGCCACTGCAAATGAACTCCAGATTCAAGTGCCACTGTGCATCTGGCTTTACATGAGTCTTGGAGAATTCCACATGGGTGGTTAGGCTATGCAGGCAAACACCTTAACTGTTGAGCCATCTCTCCAGCCCTACATATGGGTTTTTAACAAGTGAAGAATCATTTCCAGCTACAATCAGAAAGAGAGAAAGCAACACAAGAAAGGTCAGGGAGATGTGAGTTTGCAAGCTGCCATGAGGAATGTGATCTCTGAAAACCAAAAAATAGGAAAATGGACCCCCACTCCCAGCCTCTGGACAAGAACAAAATCCACCTTACACTTTCATTTTATCTGCATGACATATGTCAGCCTTCTGATCAGCCCAACTGTCAGGCCATAGTTTTGTGGTATTTAAGCTACTGAGTTTTTGATAAATCATCAATAGCAGCAGTGGAAATGAATATATCTGATTAAAATATCAGCATTTATTAAAAAGAGGACATTGGAATATAAGGTCTTTTAAAAATATTTATTTATTTATTTGAAAAAGAGAGAGAAAAATGGGTGTGCCATGGCATTCTGCCACTGCAAAGGACCTTCAGACACATGTGTCCCTTTGTGCAACTGGCTTTATCTGGGTACTAAGGAATCAAAACTGGGTTGTCAGGCTTTGCAAGCAAGTGTCTTTAACTACTGAGCCATCTCTCTTACCCAAGGAACATAAGGTTTGTTTAAAGCTCCATTCCAGTAGTCAAATTATTCCCCTAGGCTAAGCTATCTTCCTTTAGAGATGGAAAGACTACCTGATTATTAAAAGAAAATTAATATAAACTAATATGCTCATCAGTTTTACCTCATGAACTTAGAGCATTTTAAGTATGACAAAAATAAAACTCTTAAAGTATATTTTAGTCTATCATTTAAAGGAAAATTAATTAAAACAATGTGGAGAGACACTTAAAGTCAGTGGTGTGCCTTATATATATAACCTGTTAAATTAAGATTTATTAGTTAAATACTCACCATGTAACATATTTAACAAAATAAGGCTGAAAGATATCATCAGGATTGCAGCAATGCATAATTAACCTGTTCATATATTTGTTTATTCAGTAGTTATTAGTATGTTATCAGCCAATTATAAATCATTAATAGAAAGTGCAAACTCGAAACTATTTCTGGTATTGTAGGCTTATGTGAAGAAGCACAGACTTAATTCCCTAAGCAGTACAATTTTGAGGAAGTTAAAGACAGATCAGCAGCAAAGGAATCAGGGGACTTTCAAAAAGAGGAAGTTATAGAAAGTAAATGAAGAAACCACTAAAGACAACTTAAATAATTAATGGCTTATACTTAAAGCTTGGCCTTCAGAGAGTCAAGTAATGAAATAGACGTATTCTACAAAAACTCCATGTCAGGCCTGGTGCAGTCCTGTCTGCTGACACCTGCTGCTCTACTTCTTGTTAAGGAACACTGAAGAGCTAAATGAGTGTTAGATGAGGGAGAGAAGGAGATATGTGCACATAGGACTCCTGGCAATATTAAAGACTTTTGGAAGAAGTGCTATTAATGATGAAAGTAAAGATAGAAGGTAGATTTTTTTCTTTGATAATTCATTTTTTCAAGAATGTTTCCTGTACAGTTAGTTTTTACTCTCTGAGAGCCCATATTCTCCATGAATTACCATGCCAGCTGCACTACAAGTATTGGAATAAATATCCCCAAGTGTAGCCTTAATTCTCTTAAGAAGGTTCAAAAGAAGCTCCCAGGGTTGAAGACTTCAGCAGTTTGCCAAAGTTGTCAGGAATCAAGGATTCAGTTTAATCTTTCTCAGCCATCCTCAGAGCTTGGACTCCTGTCTTTGATCTGGACAGCCATCACGTTTGTGTTTGGACATGACCACTTCCAAAGGCAGGGAGGACAGGGAAGGCAGAGTCTCTGCACGTGCAACTTTCTTTTTATTTAGAAAAATACTATTTCCAGAAACATCTCAATTTCACTTCCTCCCTAACATATATTTCCTTTCGTATGGGAGGCAACAACCAACTCTTTTGTAGAACATATGTTGTAGTTCAGAATCAAACCTAGACTTTTTTAGCTTTGTTATAGTAGGAAACTGCTTTATAGGAGAATAGATATTTCAGAGCCATTGTGGTCTCCCTCCTGATCTAATCACCTAATAAGATTATGACTACAGTTTATTGGCTTCTAAGAATGGATGGGTTTTTCATTCCATGTGACTTGCATCACTGACCATTGGCATTAGATAGATTCGAACAGCTTCCTATCCATATGCTCATATCACTTATACCCTTCATTGGTATGTGCAAATAGTCACAAGCCAAGTTTGCTACAGTTTGGACAAACCTTCTCCAAAGGTCTTTGTGTGGGTAGGCCATGGTCTACTGGGAGGGAAACAGAATGTGAGCAGGTGGGGCCCGGTTGAGGTAGGCAGGTCATTGGAATGTGCCTTTAAAAGGCTACTGGGGCTTCAACTCCTCCTTTTACTCTCTTTTTGCTTCCTAGCTTCTAGAAGGAAAGAAGCTCTACCAATGTCCTTTCACTGTGCCGTCACAGGGTCAAAGGCCACAGGGCTAAGAAACCATGGACTGAGAAGCCAGACCTACCATAAAAATTCTTTAATTTAGGGCTGAGGAGATGTCTCAGTGGCTAATGTGAGCTTCCTGGGAAAGCAAGAGGGCCAACGGGAGCTTGAGAATGCCTGGGTTCAAATCTCCAAAACCCATCAAACATCTGTGTGTGGCCACATGTGTCTGTAACTCTAGTCCCACAAGTGAGCAGAGAGCTTGTGGTGGGTGGAGTTGGGGTGGGGAATTAGCAATCGCTGGGATCACTAAGAGACTCTGGATCAAACAAGAATGAATAAAAGGGGGTAACAATGAACTTGACTTTCTGCTCTGACCACAACAGGCAAAAGCATCCTCCCACAGGTGAACACATGGGGCACTGCAAAGGAACACACGTGCACACCATACATACACACTCACACATACACACACAAAACCACTCACACTCACAGAAGCATAATTAATCCATAAATTTAGCTGGTTCTTTGGGTGCTCATTTCCTTTCAAAGACTCCTATGTTACTAGGAGTATGAGGAAAAGAGGTGTCTCCTCTCCTGTAATCATATTCCCAGCTCACTTTGGGAATAGTCCTGTTTCATGTATGCTAGAAATTTTGTTACCATGTCTTAAAGTGTTTTTCTAGATTGCCTCTTGAGGGCAGGGATGTTGCTATTTTCACTAGATCGTGCACAAAGCCTAGGTCCAAATTATCCACCTACTCAGGATTGACTTGACCTTGTCAAGTTACTTGATCTCACTTTCCTCATTTGTGCAGTGATGCTTCTACTAACAACTGCCTTGCAGGTGATATATCTGTGTTTGTAAGGGAAAGTACGGATGTCTAAATCAGGGTGGAGAATTTGGCTTGCAGCATCACTCAAAGTGTCTAGGAAATGTGAATCACTAATAAACCAATACAATCTCAACTGAAAACTGAGGCTTACTGTTTGTTAGCAGCTCTGAGGTGCATGATGTCCTGCATCCCATGCTTGGGAACTCTGCAGTGGTTTAAAAGAAGAATAAAGCCCAATACCCACCAAAGAAGAAACATACAGTAGTCAGGCTACATAGACATTTCACCACCTCATTTCATGATCAAATGTGTCTCTTGGCTATCCTGTAACAATAGGAAGAAGACAAATTGTTGTTAGTACTAGGTAGAGTGCCTAATAAGTAGGCAGCCCTTATAATAAAGAGAACTTTTCCTCTCCCAAGTCTTGTGAAGGAATGGATGCTTCCATGGTATTTTGTAAATGAGCTCTTGGCTATTGCCAGGTTTTAGGTTCCCAAGTTTAAGTTTTACCATTTATTGGCATCCAGCAGAGAAGCGGAGTACTTTTATTTGGAAACACATTTGGAAAGGATTCCAGAGAGCCCAGGCAGCATTAATTGTGCTCTAGTTTGGGAGATTTTCACCTTTTCTGTGCTCTGTAGTAACTAGCTGGCACTCTCCCAACTGTAATTTAGACTTACCATGAACTATAGATTTTTTTATGCACATAGTGATCTTTTTTCAAACCAATAACTTCTTTTACTGCTGTTCTAAGTTTTAATGTTGCATGTGCTCTTACTATTCTTAAACACTCACTCTGGTCCCTGTATGTTTATTCCCAAAGAGGAGTACATTTTGTCAGGGGTGTTTAGTGATACTTAAACACTTTTCATATTTGGTCAATTTGGGTTCACTCAGGAAACCTTTATGAATCCTATTATAAGCTTTATCAGGAATGTCAGCCACCCCAAGACTACGTTCTTTAAATTATAATAGGAAATGCCTCTGAACATTCCAGCACCCCAATTTATGTTCCTTGAATCAAACAAATAAAGGCCAGAATGGCCCTTATAGGAATCTCATTAGCAAAATTAAAGTTCATTTGACCAGAGATTTTATTTTCTAGAACATAAGAACAAAGAAAAATTCTATGTGCAGCCTCATCTTATAATTGTCTGTGTTCTGATCATATAACTCTGTTGTCATCTGCCAAGTATGTGCACAGGCATCATTGTATGAACAAGTGAACAGCCAGTTGCAGTTTGTGGTCTTATGATTCACTTTATTAAGATGGACAATTATTTTGTTATTGGGAGAAGGTCATTCTCTGCTGGGAACATAGATGAGTAAGGTGGATACCAACTTGGGAAATCAGATAAGTGTCCAAATGCTTATTCTGTTTATATATACTAATGATAGTGTTGACAAATGCTTGGTTCCTTTTTTAATGTAAGACAGGAATTCACCTTGAAAGAATGAGAGAATAACTATACAAGACCATCAAACTCAGCAAAGTTAATGTTGGAAGGCATAGCAATCAGTGACCATTGGAAATATAGCCAGTTAAGGGAAGACTGAATGGAAGACCAGAATTCTAAGTGCATTCTCCCCTCTAGTCAAGAAGGCTTGAGAACAGACACAAGACACTTCAGAGTCTACCGTATCTACCACTGAAGTCCTCTGTCCCAGGGGTGCAGTGGAGGCTGAAATGGGAAGGTGGTCAGGCTGAGCAAGAGGCCACATAGTATATTCTTGGATAAAACATTGATGACTTCTCTGTTGCTTTCACCTTAAGTTTTGGGAGTTTTGTTTGTTTTGACATTTAAATGTTTAATCTATTAGAATTTACATTTGCTGTAATGTTTCCTCTATGGCACCAATTTTTTTTTCTCAATGAGATTAAGATGCACCCATCATAATTCAAATTCTTCAGGCATTTAAATTTATTTCTGGATTTTCTGCTTTATTCCACTATCCTAGTTATGAACCACACTCACTGCTTGAGTCACTGAGAACTTAAAAAAATATTTTCTTCATCAGGTAATGCTAATTCTTGGACCATCACCAATAGTTGCATGAATTTTTTGGGGGGAAGACTCCATGAGTGCCTGCTCCTCCCAGATAAGGAAGCACTGGTCAGCTAAAGTATGATTCCATCAAAGTTCAGCTTGATGAACCAATGAGTTTATTTCTTGGCATTCCTTACAAAGCATTGGCAAGAGGTTACTTACAGGAGGGTGGATGATCCCACAACAGCCATAGAATTGAAACCTCATCCTACTATGGACTTGACCTCGCCATAGCTGCACAGATGGAGCTCCCTGTCTCTTGAGATTCCACTCTCTATAGACTCTTGTCTCCTCTTAAGGCCAAGGTGCTTGAGTGTCATGACATAGAACTAGCACATGGAGAACCTGAGATCTCAGGTGAGGGTCTGATGACCCTCCCATGACCTTCTTCTATGGTGGAACATCATCAGGCCCCATCTCCCAGGTTGCCTGTGAGTAGTCACTGCTGCTTCACATAAACATGGCAGTGATTATTTGCCTCAGCAGACAGTATCCCGTTAGCCTTCTTCACTTTTAAAAGAACGATTCTTTATTATGTTCCCCCTTCTCCCCTAAGATGAGTCAGATGATAGGATAGAATGAATCTTCCTCCACATCTTTTCTGCATCTTAACTAACATTTACTCAGAACATACTGCAAAAGATAAGAGATTTCCAATGCATGCTGAACATATGACAGATAAGGCAAATCTCTTGGGATGACAGAAAAACAACAACAACAAAAAAAAAAAAAACTGTGTCACATGAAGCATTTCTAGAAATATAGGTTCTAAGTTCCAGGAAGGTCCCTGTCTGAAAAAAATACTACCTCACCTGTCAGCATAGATATCAAGAATAGAGTTACGATTCACAGAAAGTAAAAGAGAAACAATTTTCACAGTTTTGAGTTGTTAATGACTGTCAATATTATATGTGATGCTACCTTGTGAAGGACACTATTGTGCCACTACAGAGTCCAGCACAGTTTGTCCTCACTTATCGTTTGCATATAATTTTTGTTATGGTAGTATATTTTTCTGCAAGCCAGTGTATGTAAGCTATTTTTCTATTGTTTCCAACTTTAACATGCTATTTTAAAAAGACGTGGGGCCTGGGGAGATAGCTAAGTGGCTAAAGGCACTTGCTTACAAAGCCTTTCCACTCGGGTTCAATTTCACAGCACCCACATAATACAGAATGCAATGCACCTGGCACTTGCAGGAGACCTTAGCATGCCACATACACATACATAAGTAATTTTTAAAAAGTTTCTATTAAAAACAATTTTAAACAAAATTCTTATAATTTCAGGAAGCTTTTTATTTAAGAAAATATTTAGGCTGCAAGTGGTGGCACACACCTTTAATCCCAGTACCAGTGAGGCTGATCACTGGGAGTTCTAATTTGAGGCTAGCCTGGAACTACAGAGTCAGTTCCAGGTCAGCCTGGATTAGAGTGAGGCCATGTCTTGTGCAGGGAACAAAACAAACAAATAACCCCCCACAAAAAAATAAATAAAACAAAAGCCAGGGTCTGGGTCTGGAGAGATGACTTGGAAACTGCAAAGCAGATGGACCCAAGTTTGATTCCCCAGCACCCATGTAAAAGCTAGATGCACAATATGGCACATGTGTCGAGTTCATTTACAGTGGCTGGTGGCCCTGAAGTGCCCATTCTCTCTCTCTCTCTCTCTCTCTCTGTCTCTCTCTCTGTCTCTCTCTCTCTCTCTCTCTCTCTCTCTCTCTCTCTCTCTCTCTCTCTACCTCTTTCTCTCTCAAATAAATAAATATAGTTTTTTAAATGCTGGATTTTGCTAAGTCTGTTAGATAGGAACTACCACTATTTTATATTTAATAAAATAGATTGGTGTTTCACCACAGGCTTGTACAGTTATAAGATCATAGCTGTAGAAAATGCCCTTTTTATCTGTTGCAGACTCTTTTGGCTCTTCTAGTAAGAAAAACAGCAAATGGATGGCATAGTAATGCAAGCAAGATCAAAGCAATTCCCGCTGTCAACAGAAGCAATTCATGTAAATCTCTAAACTCCAAAGGCTTTCTCAAGCTAAAGAGAAGTCTGTAAACAGGATCATTTTAAAAACACCCTGGAAAATGAAATCAGCTTCCTAATTTTATACATAGCATCCTCTTGAAGACAACCTTGCATGATAGAGTGGAACTGAGATATACCGAGCACCTGACTGGCCTTTCAACTATGTGTTGGATTCCTATGTGACACAAGGTTTAACTGTAGGTACCTGAGCTAAGCAGTCTGGGGTCTGAATTCCCTCTTGGCCTCTTAAATGCATTTACAACAGTGCCTGGCCTATAATACTAATTAAATGCCATTGTCACTTCCACTTTACTTATGAGGAAACAGAAGCTCAGGTATTAAACACTGGCCTCAATTCATACGCTTATTAAGCGCAGCTGGGTTTCAAGTCCTGTTGTTTCTGAAAGTCTGGTTAGTGGGTTCCTCTACACCTCCACTATACAAACTTTGAACTCTATGCTATCAGCGTCAATGTCATCTGGAAACATGCCAGAAATGCAGCATCTAGAGAGTCACAATGAAACCTGAACAAGATCCCCTGGTGATGCCATTTCATAGGAGGGTTATGACTTATGACACAACCCAGTCCCGTCTGGCCACCCCTGCATGCAGGGAAGAAAAGTAGACATTGACTTCTTTAGAGACCTCCTACCACAAGCTGGGACTGGTCTTCAGTAGTTTCTGCTCTGTCCTCAAGTGAGATTCCTCTCCCTCTCCCCAGCCTCTTTCTCTAATTTCTCCCAAAGATTCTTTCGTAGCTGACAAAAAGTAGTTATGCTCTATGGTTCTGAAGAAAATTCTGCTGCATACCTTGATAAAAGAAATAGAAAGGATGTGATAACCAAAAAAGTCAAAGCAATTATACTCAGCTAGAAATAATTTATGAACATGGGCTGGCTAAATTGTAGAATCAGACAAACTCCAGTCTCAATCTGAGTTGTATCACTTGAAAAATGCTCTGTAAGCAATTTATGTAATATCATGGAACTTTTGATTTTGCTCATTTTTAAAACTGTGATATTAACAGCATAGCTTAAGGTTGAGTGAAGCAAAGAAAAAAGGCATGAGAAAGTACCTCATAATATGTAATGAATGTCAGCACATATTGTAAACTGACTTCCTGTCATGGCTAGGGACCTTTGACAGAAGAACTTTTACACTGAAAGCAGTGACAGAATGCCTGCCACTCGTAGAAAGCAATGAGTCGCTTACTGTTTATAAAGGAGTATCTTCTGTATTTAAAGACCAAGGCAATCTCTTTTCTATGGAACAAGCCCCAGGAGGGCTCTGTTTCAGAGAATCAGTTCCATCTTAGTCAGCGTGCATAGTGCTTAGGAGGATTACCAGTAGAATTGCAAACAATGTTACCGCTTTTCATAGTGCAACTTGAAAGAGTTACTCCAATCTGAGGAGGAATTTTATTTTAAACCCAAATTCTTTAGGATTCTTTAGGCACCAATTTTATTACAAAATGGGAGGCAGTGGGGAGAAATTTGCTTTCAGGGAACAGTTTGGTGAAGGAAGGTAGACTGCATAGTAGTGAAGGCGGAGACCAGAGTTGATAAACCTCCCTCAGTTCTGGTTCTGGACCACAGTGGGCATCGCTCAATAGAAATGCCTTTCAAAATGTTGCAGCTGTTCTGCTCCTGTGGGAGGCCCACTGAGCTAACGGGCAGACATTTCACATACAGGGGACATTCCCCAGGGCCCAAAGCCTAGTTAATTTCTTGAAATCAATCAAATATTGTGGAATCAGGCATGTGATGTTCACATATACTTGGGATTGAAGTAGTTTAAGAAGCAATCTGACAAGGAGAGTACACACAACTTTGTCTTTTCTTAGATTCCTTTCCTTCCTAGGGATTAAATTTAAACACACCCCTCCCACCCAGCTATTTTACAGCTTCAGGTAGTTTGGCACTCTTGAAGTTGAGTTTCATTGTCAAGTATTGTTGACATAGGTTGTCATGTATATCCATCACCATTCCATGCACTTTTCTCTTGAGTTTTTCCCCTTTTAAAACAGACAGCATTATTTAATGACTAAAAGATAGATACATTTAAAAAAATCTTGCTTAGTCTTGGGCAATTTAAATTTTCCTACTAAAAATAGAGAGCTGGCAGACTATATAAATATAGGAATAATTTTTACTTTTGAATTTTCTTTATTCTTTAATTGAAGGGTACAGATGTGAGAATGTCAAGGCATAGCCAACATTTCTATAATGTTTGGAAAATTTAGAACATATTTTTTCTGGGACACTCTCAACCTCATTTATCAATGGGGAACGAGTCAAAGATGCTGTTGTACATCGCTCCCGGTCTCATCCTGTAAACTATTAGGACTAATCCAGTCCAGAGCACCATAGAAGTATGCAGAAAGGCTCTGGCATATTTGCATTTCATCTCTAACATTCATTTAGATACATATACTTTACTTCGTTAGTTGCCGTTTGCTCTAGTTCCTGTTTGCAAGACCCATGTTTTCTTTTTACCTTTGGACTTTGCTAAGTCTGAGGCTTGCTCTGCTGATTAGGAGCCAGTAATCCTATGGGATATTGCTGCCACTGTTTGTCTTTCATCCTCATTACGTTTATCATAATATGGGTTATGATGGTAAGGTTTTGTTGTCAACTTGGCCTTTTTAGTAATCTTGGGTGGGTCTCTGAGGTTGTTTACAGGAAGGTGGCTCTCTCAGCAGGATAAAAGGAAGCTCAGGAGAGCTAGAAACAGACTCCTTTCCTGCGAAGGCAGTGCAGGAAGGAAATTCCAGAGATTCAGGGAGTCAACAAATCTGGGAAGGGTTACAAGACCCCACCCTAAGGCTATATAAAGGTGGAGAAAATCTCCTCCCCCATCCCACCTGTTGTGTGTGTGTGTGTGTGTGTGTGTGTGTGTGTGTGTGTGTGTGTGTGTGTGGTGTTGGTGATGGGTTTCACTTGGACCTGTGAAAGGGGTCCAGCCTCTTTCACTATTATAGAACTTCCCCTGGATCTGTACCTTCAATAAATCCTTTTCTTCCCACAACTGTGCCTGGTTTGCATGTTCACCCAACCATGTGTAAACTGACTATGACATGGGTTAAATGATTATCATAATTAATTAAAATGGGTCCAATTGTGAAGAATGGACCTGGCTCAGAGGAAGAAGCTCCTTGTGTGATCTCACAGTGAGAACCCATAGATCACAGATCATTCCAAGGCCTCAGGCACTTTTTGAGCACCAGGCTTCACATTGCAATAATTTTATTAGCAATGTATTCTGAAGAAGAATTGGATTTTTTTCTTGACTCATTTGTTTTTTTTAAATATATATTTATTGTCCATAATGAGTTACATTATTTAGTTGGCAAACAATGCGTTGTTATCCCAAATTCCCCAATTCCCCCCCTCCCCATCCCTGATCAGTTGTATATCCTCCTCCGTGGGCTGTCTGTATTAGTCCTTGTGGCAAGGGATCCTGTATATCCTAGTAGTCAGCCCGGTCTTCCTGGCCCAAGTGTGTTGTTACTGATGGGTGCCATGCCTCCGGACAGTCTCTCCCACCACGGCTCTCACAATCTTTCTGCCCCCTCTTCTGCTCAGTTCCCTGTTGACTCATTTGTTTTATACAAACCTGGCAAGGAACATTGGCTATCTTGCAAGCATGTGAATATTTTCTGCATCCTGGCATTTTCAGAGGCTGGTGGCAAAAGGGTAGGTTGTGGTGGTACCTTGGGTTTCCAGAGTACAGAATATTAGAGATCTGTCCCATGGGGCAATTACAGTGCATTCAGAATGGCTTTGTCATGTCACCTCAAATTAATAAGTTTCCTGATTCTCTGTACCATAGCTGGTAGTCACATTTAAATGTTCTTGAGTTGATTTTTATGTAGGATTTAAGAAAGATTGAGGCTTTCTCAGCTATGACCCTGGTGGGCTTAACCCAGGGGATTATGTGGACAAATGAACATTAGAATCACACACAGTCAGTGGATCTTAAATTTGTTGTCACAAGCTGAGGAAAAATACATTAATGCACACAAGGGATGAGCAAGGTGAAGGCAGACTCATTAAGGAGAGAGTGAAAAGGACTTCATGGAGACTGTGTGGGGTCACTAAAAGAGACTGTGGTCTACTGGCCTTCGGTGGGACCTATGGCAGAACTGGATAGAGACTGAGGTAATCTTTCCGAGATTGGTTACTCTACATCACTGGACTACTGACCCTGAGCATGATCCCTCTGGGAACTAGGAAACTGATCCCAAGTTGAATGTCAGGCATGGTACTTTCTTTTGTCCAGTCCTCTCCCAGCTTGTTGATTGACTCAGTCATTTTCCTTTTATTACCCTTGGGCTTCATGGTTAGTGTATAACTATGTGAGTAATAATCATCATGTACCCTCACTCTTACTGCCTTTGGGCTAACTCTTAGGTCAATATGACTATATTTAGCATGCAAACTATCATATTTTATCAATTCTTAGCCATGACATTTTCAACATTTCAATTTCTCTAAAATGGTCATGCGTCATATGATTCCATTGCCACTAACTTTTGGTTAGTAGTGACAGATCAAATCAATATTTTGTTTTATAATCTAAGTCATTTTAGATTCAAAGAATTATAATACTACTTTGTAAGTGTACTTTCAAAATGTTCTTATCTTTCCGAACTTGAATCCTGTAGGAATCAGAGCTCTGGCCATGGTAGACTCTGTACTCCCAAGACAAAAACAGAAACAAAAATGACTGAAAAGAAAAAGTTATAGAAAAGCAAAACTATTTTGAATATAGAGCATTTCAATTTACTGTGAGCGATTGGTTTGCTAGCTCTTTTCTTTTAAGCTCACTTAAAGTGTCTATAACACCCAAGGTTTCTTTTTTTTTTTCTTTTTTCTTTTTCAAGGTAGGGTCTCGCTCTAGTCCAGGCTGACCTGGAATTCAGTATGTAGTCTCAGGGTGGCCTTGAACTATCCTTCTATCTCTGCCTCCGGAGTGCTGGAATTAAAGGCATGTGCCACCACGCCAGGCTTTCTTTTCTTTTCTTTTGTGGCTAGAACTTTCTTTTTCTTTTCATGTTTTTTATTGGAATAAAATTATATATATTAGCAAAACAATATGTTCAGTATCATAAGTCATTAGAGAAAACCATTGAAACCAGGATGACATTTTCTTTCATGCATCAGATGTTCTCCCCCCATTACTCTTATGTTCTTTCCACCACCTCTTCCACAAATTTCCCTGAGTCATGGTGGGTGAGTTTAAATTTTACATAGTTATTAGGTTCTTAAGAGTCTCTAAATTTATGTTTTGGACTATTTTGGGCACCCTTGGTGTCTATCTCCATTATCCTTCCCTATATCTGCCTTGTGGGAATAGCTCTTTTGCTTGTCATCCCACTTCCTTAGAGGTTGCGTTAGGGCTTTAAATGGTGAGTTTGGGGTGGATTGTTTCCTACTTGGGTGTCCCCCATCAACTCAGGTCCATTTGATGGAGTTTGGTTGTCAACTGTTCTCATTATTTCTGAAAAATACAAACAGAGTCTCCAGAGGAAAGTGAGATCATTATTGGTCAACTGAGACAAATATTGCTAGGTTGGTGAGCATTTGGAGGGTGTAGCCTTTCTGAAGACCTGTGATTAGTGAGGACTTGGTCCCCATTCAAGGTTGCCTTGGATCCCATAGCAGTCAAGGGTTCCCTTCTTCTGAGCAGATCTCACATCCAATTAGCCAGCTGTTCCTCACCTAGGTTGAGCACCGCTATTGCACAGATGGGCATTTTTTGTTCTGCTAGTCTGTGCCATGTAGCAGTGTGTTCTGCATTCTCAGGCCCTCGGTGTAGCTTGAGGATGTCCCCTGCTTTCTCAGAATATCATTGGTCTGGTTTCTCTGGAAGCTCATGCAACACCTTCAGCATTGCACAGGAGAGACTTCTGGGAGCTGATTTTGTTTCAGGATTCAGCAGACTCTCTCAGTGTTTTGTGATACCAGTCTGTGGAATCTTCAGCAATAGGGTCTTATCTTTTGCCTGAGGTGGGTATTCAAGGGCTGTGACAAAAGTTTGTCTTTTTGTTTGTTTGTTTGTTTGTTTTTCGAGGCAGGGTCTTGCTCTAGCCCAGGCTGACCTGGAATTCACTATGTAGTCTCAGGGTGGCCTTGAACTCACAGCCATCCTCCTACCTCTGCCTCCAGAGTGCTGGGATTAAAGGCGTGCGCCACCATGCCCGGCAAAAGTTTGTCTTATTTAAGGACCATGTAGGTCACTCTGATCAACAGCTCATTGTGGGTGGTAACTACTCACTGGGACAGGGAGCCAAAGGTCAACGTCAATTGTCCTAGAGTTAGGCTTCCACCCACCCTCTTTGGGGCCCTTGTTACCTTACGATGCCCCCAGCTACCTCAGGAACGTGTACACAAGAAAGGATTCTATGGAGTCAGATTCTTGTTAGTTTAGATTAGTGTATATCTCCCCTCTCTGTCCATTCCCCCCAGCCCCTATTTTCTTCTGTCCCCTTTATCTGTCTACTGAATCACTAGTCATGTTTACTTACTGTTCAAGCTTAACCTGATTAGGGGCCACAGATGAGGGAGAATATGTAGCATTTGTCTCTCTGTTCTTGTGTGAGTTCACTGAGTATGATCTGTTCCAAATCCATCCATTTTTCTTTGAATTTCTTTATATCTTTTTCCCTCGCTGCTGAGTAGAATTCCATGGTGCATATGTACCACATTTTTTATATCCATTCATCTAGCAATGGACATTTAGATTGGTTCCAATTCCTAGCTATTGTGAATTGAGCCACTATAAACATGGTTGTGCAGATGTCTCTCTGCTGAAATGAGTGCTGAGGATAGATGCCCAGTAGAGGGATAGCTGGGTCAACTGGTAGTTCTATATCCATCCTGTTCAGGAGACTTCACACTGCTTTCCATAGTGGTTGTACACGTTTTCATTCCCACCAGCATTGAACAAAGGTCCCTTTTCCCCCACATCCTCAATAATATCTATTGTTGGTAGATTTTTTAATGATTGCCATTCTGACTGGAGTGAGGTGGAATCTCATTGTTGTTTTGATTTGCATTTCCCTGATGATTAATGATGTTGAACATTTTCTTAAGTGAGAGTTGGCCATATGTATTTCCTTCTCTGAGAATTCCCTGTTGAGCTCAGAGGCCCATTTTGTGAGAGGGCTGTTTGATGTTTTATTATTTAATTTATTGAGTTATTTGTAGGTTCTAGATATGAGACCTCAATCTGTGTTGTAACTGATAAAGATTAACTCCCAACCTAATGGTGGTCTATTGGTTTTGAGTATGGTATGTTTGTCTGTACAGAATTAGCTTGATGAGATCCCACTGGTTAAATGATTGCTGTACTCTTGGTTTACTGAAGTTTTTCCCTTTTCCTATTTCATAGAGTTACCCTTATTTTTTCTTCCAGGGTTTTTAGTTTCAGGTCTTATGTTGAGTTGATTTTGGTGTTTGGTGAGAGGAATGGGTCTATTTTCATTTTTTTTACAAGTGTTTATCTGATTTGTCTAGAACCATTTGTTGAAGATGCTTTCTTTACTCCCATTGACATTGTTGGAAACTTTGTCAAATATTAAGTAACTATAGTTGTTTGAGCTTAGGGCAGGGTTTTCAATTACAAGATTTATTTTCACAGACGTAAAGCATAGTTGTCATACACCACTGATAGATCATAAATTCCCACTTCCAAGAAGAAGCACAACCTAGGTTGGATTGATGCTTTCAAACTGATTAATTATTGTTGCAATAAAGTGTTTGAAGTTCTTAATCAGCTGTGCCCTGACTAATTTCCACTAGAGTCAGGGTATCACAGAACAGAGCGAATGTTCTGTTCTGTGATACCCTGACTCTAGTGGAAATTAGACATCCTATGAATTAGGTTAGCTTCAAATATGCACAGAGACCTTAGTGTAGCTCTTTGCTGACTCTTAGGGTTCTCTCTGTGTTTAATCTTTGTCAATATCTGTGCCAGTTTTGAATGAAATTGAGAGAGGAAGCTCTGAAATGAGATGTTTATTGAGCATAAACCACACTGAGCCTGTCATGGCTTTTGACCAGGCAGTAATGGAAAATTAAAACCAAGATATAAAAAAAATCTCATCCACACAGTGAAATCTGCTTCCCCCTCTATCCATATATATATGTATATATATATATATATATATATATATATATATATATATATATATATAT
>PVHP010000415.1:0-64190 GCA_004024765.1 Zapus hudsonius | reverse complement strand
GTGGATATTGCTTCTTGTGATGGAAAAAATCTGTGAGAGTATTTATCTTGATACAGGCAAAAGTATTTATTTTCAATCATAAGTATTTGTTATATTTGTGATGTACATTATTAGCCCACCACAAAAATCTGTGAGCCATGCACATAGTTAATCATTTCTACATTTAAAAATATACTAACTAGAGACATAGCTCTCTTCCTCAGAACATTTTCATGGCACTGTTGAAAAGTCTGACTTGGTTCAATAGAGAAGAGCTCTTAAACCTTCTTTGGGAAAATTTCGTTAAAACTTTCCACTGTTAAACTTTATTCAATGCATTTTGCAGAGTAAATCTGAACACACCAATACGCCCTACACATATATGCACATACACACCCACTCTAGTTACCATATTTAAGATGAAGCTTTCTCCACATTTCCAATATTGTAAAAAATCATGGTAAAACATCATTGGATTAGTACTTCTTTTCTCTGCTTGTGGCTGAAATGACACGTGATCTTACAGCCAGTGCTATTTTAAATATTATATGAGATGAAGATGATAACCAGTATTTGTTTTTTACACCGCTTCAGGCTGTTTGAAGCACCTGCATACCTCGCTAAATATTCACAAAACATCCCATAGTGATGTTATTAGTTCATTTCTGCAGATGAGGAAAGTAGACCTGAAGAATTTAAGTCTAACTTGTTCATGCTATTGATCAATATCCTGATGCGTATTTGAGGATGCCAGAAACTAAAAGTTGATCTTCTAAGAGTGGTAGAGCAAACCAGCTTAAAAACTTATATCCACAGTCAGTCTCTGTTGGGAAGGGCAGTAACAATGCCTCAGGATACTCCCTCCCACCTTCTGACTCTTGCAATCTATCCACCCCTCTTCCACAATGTTCCTAGAGCCTTGGTGGGTGACTACTTTAGTTGGAAGACTACTTTAGTGGGAAGCTGTCTGCAATCTGTATTTTTGCTTTGAAGCATTTTGAATGTCCTCAGTGTCTATCAACATCTCCCTGGAGCTGGTTGTCAGGCTAGCAGTGACAGCAGCACTCAAATTGCCTCTTCCTCTATCCTCAAGGGTGAGGAGGGCCCTAAGTGTATTTGGGGCTTGTGAAAGAGGCTATAAGAACCTGATAGGAATATGACCAACACATGAGAGGTTCATAGAATAAAATTTACAATCAATAATAAAAACAAAATTTGTACCATTATCCACTTATACCCAAATCTTGCAATGCAAAGGTATTGCAATTTCTGCATGGAACATTCACAAAAATAATAAAATTATATTAATGATATCATTAGATGGAAGTCTCACTTAAATTTCTGTATACCCTCAACGTATTCAGGCAAAATAACTGTCTTCCTTTAAGATTTCCACAGATTCTGGGACACTAATACAGAGATGAGTAAATATTGGAGCATATCATAAGGAAAAGGGTCCTAACATAAGTAAAATTAAAGTTTAAAGAGTACAAAGCAGCAGATCTGGCTTTCATTCAAGGAAAGCCCTGAGCTAACTGTCTTGCTGTAGAATCAAGCAAGTCATGTTCCCTGCAGATGAGCAGGTTTTGGCATGGTAACCATTGCCATAATCCCATGATATAATTAGATTATATAAGGCAAAGCAGTTTTCAAAGCACAGATTATGGAAATATTACTCAATTCTAGTAGACTTGTGAACAGTGACCAAGGACCTTTTTATGAAAAAAATTGGGTCTCAGCTATGTGGATAGGAAAGTACCATTATGCCATGATATTCTCAAATGAAACATTTCACAGCTCTGTAATCTATTTTAATTAGCCTCATTTAAATCAGAATTGCTTCTAAATATAGGCACAACTTTTAAATGTCTCTTTTTCTGTCTCACATACATAGACATGCATACATATATAAATCATGAGCCCCAGCTTCACTCTTTAATTGTGCCACACTGAGGCTATTACAATAACCTCTCTGAGCCTCAATTTCCCCTTTAAAATTGGAATGCCCCTTTTTATGCATTTTTGAGAGCCAAATGGCATAAAGCACTTAGAATAGAGTCCAACACACAGTAAAGTTTTAATAAATCTTAGCTATTTATCAGTACCCTAACCAGATGCGGGCATCCATCAGTTTCTTAGTTCCATTGCACACTGCACACACAGGCAGCAATCCTGGTGTTCAAAATGAGAATATGATATTCTGGCACCATGAATGATAGAGAAAATAATTAACTACTATATATGTTCTTGGAGAAATTACATATATTTAATTTCTGCCAAATCAATTATTTTCTCCATTTAGCTCATCCTATTTGATGCATTTCAGAGAGCAATGAGCTAGCATTTTCAATTATTATAATGTATGATAAGCAGTCATTATATTTTAATCTATAAAAATCAACTTAATCTAAGTAATTGTTCTGGAGTAACCCCAAATATGATCCCTTTCTCTGGATGAGTCAGCATATTTATATCAGTAATTCATTCTTGCAACACTGGTTGAAAACTTAATTTTGTTTCTTCTATCATTTATATGAAGGTGGTCATTTCTGAGCTGTTTAAAATCTCCCTTTGATCCACCTGCCATTTTCCTCCAAGTCCTTTTGCTGGGTCAATTCCCATGCCTTCTATATTGTTACTCATTCCTGGGGGTCTCCCTAAATTTTTCTAAACATTTATCCCAGACACCCTCAATTTACTTTTCTTCCCCTTTCTATTCTGTTCTTGAAACATTTTCAACTTTGGGAGGCAGTTAAAACCAAACTGTGGAGCCAGACTCCCTGAATTCAACAAAGTCTAAACTAAATGCCTTAGGGCAAGTCAGGTACCTCAACTATAAAACAGATGAAAATACTTAGAGTGGTGCTTAACTCATAGCACACACCATTATTATTACTGTATTTGTGACCTTTCACGTGGGCTCCTGACATGATCAAATGTATCTGTAATCTTGGCATTCTGATAAATTAGGTGGTGTGAGGTAGAACCACACGACAGAGGGAGCAAATAGAGACACAGAGCCAGGGGACAAAAACACATGAGAGAGCTATGATACTATTAGAAAGTTATGGAAGGATTTGTGGAATCATATTTCCAGTAGACAGAAATAAAAAGTACCAAAAATCTGAGAAGAAGTTGCTAGAAAGAAGTTCTGGACCAAGCTGGCTGGGGAACCGTCAGAGATGAGTATGACTGTCGAGAATTTACTGAAGGAAGGATTTCATCACACCCAGCACTGGATGAATGCACAGGGCAGGAAGAAGCAGAAATGTGCAACTGTGAAGGCCCTCCTTGTTACTAACCCTGAGAAATGGCAGAAAACTCAATGAATACTTGAGCTTCTCATAAACACTTCAAGCTAAACATCTTGTGTTTGCTGTTGGTTTTTGCAAGCACAAGTGATGGCGTTGACTTTCAGTAGTTTAAGAGCCACGAGGAAAACCCCTTTAAGTCATGCTGCTGGATTTCATATCTTCCAGCATTCAAGTTTCTGGACGAAAAGAGTTGTATTTTCAGTTTTGTCTGTTGATAAGGACTTCTCGTTCTTGCTCTGCCCTTTCTGGAGTTTCTAGAGCAAGGTGCACAGGGACAAGAACTGGAATAACAACGTGATTTTGAGTGTTTCCGAGAGCATGTCATACTCTCTTATTTATTCAGTTGAGCTGGAGGGAGGAAGGAGGTGCCTGAAATGATCTCTGTTATTGCAACCCTAGCCAGGTATCTGAACAAGACGAGCTTCCTGTTTTTGCCACCTTTGACAGCCACCCCTGCCTTCCCACTCGGAGGGTTCCCGCTTCTCTCCATCTGGTCAATTGACATTTATGACACTCATCAGACTTCTGTTTTCACACTATTATTCATTGTTTTTTGCTTACTCAGAGCTCATCTCCATCATCAGTGGGGTTACTGCTGGCCTTTATCCTTTGTATGGTTTTTCAGGGACCTAGTAGGGATTTGAAATCTCCGAATCAAATAAATTGCCAAAGTATTTTATCAAGTGTGAGAGGCAGAGATCGGTACATTGGCTTGTAATGTACTATGTACCTTGATTAATAAAATTTTATATTTTTCGTCCTCTTATGCCTTCATTGAGGTAAACTACCTCAACTAAAATAAATACAATTAAAAGAGATACTTTAAAATTCCAAGATACTTCCTATTATGACCTTGTTTTTTTATGACAAAAATTCTGATTTATTGCTCTATCTCTTCTTTGATTACTTTATTTCAAACATCTCTGTTTCTTATTTTTCCCCACCCCCATAAACTTGAAGATGATTAATCAGGACCATTTTTTAAAAAGAGAAACACCTAATTTGTATGTTTGCACAATGAAATATTTCACAAAAAGTGAGTTTGTTTGTAATCTGTGATAGGGTAATTTATGTGCTAATAATGAGCAAGGACTATGGAACAATGCCTGGTCCTGAGCTTCCCACACAGTGTTTCCAGGCTCTTCCCTTCATTTCAAAGTTCCCATTTCCTATTGCACAAGGAGCCTCTTGCCAATAACCCTTTGCTGATAAACTCCGGATATATTTATTTAATGTCACACCTTCCTCATGAAATGGAATTAAAAGAAAATAGGAGAGACCTTGGTTTTTACAATTTATTATTCTTCGGAGAATTAATGTTTGTACTTTTAGCCACAGAAACTTTTGTTCAAACAAAACATCATGCTGCAGCCAAGTGTGGGAAAAAGATAAGTGTACAGCTGCTCTGCAGACTTCGGGTGGGAGCCAGGGATGGCAGCCCCAGAGGGGGTTCCTCTTCCTCCCACTGGTGTGGGAGCTGCTGATTTTGAGCAGTGTGGGTTGACTCCCCTTGCCCTTCAGACTCCTGTGAAGAGCTTAGTAAAAATGGACTGGCAGACTCCATTGCGGTGTGATCTGATGTGGGGCAAAGGTTCAAGGAATTGTTTTCCTCAGGACTTCTGGTATTCTAAAGTGCTACCCCAGTTAAGAGCACAGACTCTCCAGGTACATGTGCCTTAGAATTGGGAGCTTGTTAAAACACTCCAGGTTCAGATCCATGCTTCTGGAGTGTGGACCCCAAGAGCCCAGGTGTTGCTGATGTGGTGTCTCTAGGGAATACAATACTCTGAAGCAATGGTGCATTGCCCAGGGTTATGTCATACCTGCTAGAGTCTAAGAAGAAACCAGCTACCCCACTGGGTTTGCTCTTTATAACCATTGTTTTTTGAATTTTCACTATGTAATTCTTATGTCCAGCAGTGCTATCATGAATGGTAGAAATCATGTGAGGCAGGTGTTTGAGTTCTTGGATTCCTTCTGTCCCCAAACCTGCCAACACGTTTTTACTAGACAACTAATTACACTAAACTCAGGTTTCCAAATTGTAAGGACATTAGAAAAAAAAAGAAACACAGGTCTTATTTGAAAATGAACAAGTAAACTAAAACAGTGGTGTCTTTTCAAAGTGTGAAGTGCAATCCTTGGGCATGCTGAGCAGCCCAGTGCAGAGGATGGTGACATTAGCTCTTGAAGAAACTAACCTGCCTTGGCCTCCACACCTGCCTCTTCCCATTGCACTATACTTTACAGACAGATCTGGGGAGAGGAAAGGAAACATTTTCTACATCACAATCATTGGGAAAAGCAGCTTGAGAAAATATGGTGGGGCTGGAGAGGTTGTGATTCCCCAGTACCCATGTAATGCCAGATGCATAAAGAGGCACACAAGTCTGGAATCTGCTAGAAGCCCTTACACACCTATTTTCTCTCTCTCTTTCTCTCTTTTTCCTTGCAAAAAATATATGTATTTTTAAAAAGAAAGAGGGTAAAACAAATGTGAAAGTTTAAGCTGGAAGCTGGAGTACTGAATCCCAAGTATCTGCTTGGAGAAACAGTGCTGTCTCAGCTTAGAGCTGTGGAGTGTGGGTTCAAGTGTGTATAAACAAGGCAGCTGCTGCAATTAGGAAGCCTGGGGCTGGGTGGGCTACAGAGTCTAGGGACCAATTTCCTTTGGTAAGTATGAGTGTAACCAGGCAGGGATCAAGGCGGGGGATATATTTAGTGCACTCCACATTGACTGCAGTGAATGACTGCCCATAGGGAAGCAAAAGTTTGTGGAAGGGCTGGTTGGCCTGGGAATGGTTGCTGTTGATTGGTAGGAGTTGAATTGTGTTCATCAAAATTCATATGCTATAGATCTGCCCCCATCAGTATCTCAGAATATGGCCTAATTTGGAAAGAGTATTGTTTTAGATATAATTAGTTGTAATGAGATTATGAGAACAGTCACTAACCAGATTATTTGTATAGAAAAGGAAAATTTGGGTAATAAAGACACAGGCACATAGGGTGAATGTCATATGAAGACAGAGGCAGGCTGAGGTAATGTTTCCATAGGCCAAGGGCCAAACCCAGTCACCCCTTGGTCTCAGATTCTAATCTTGAGAACTATGATACAACATAGGTCTGTTGCATAATCCACCCAGTTTGTGGAACTAGGTGTTGAATGAGAGGAGGAAATGGAGGCAAGAAGGGGTTGGGGAAAGGGTTAACCAAAACTGAAGATGTTATGAATAAGCTAAATGGAAGTCTACTTCTTTGTTAGCTAATTAAAGAAATAATTTAAGGTCAGACAGTTATGCGCACTTTCTGCACAAGCCCAAGGGCCTAAGGAAGCCAGAGACTGCCTGAGTTCCCATGTCCAGGTCCAATGCAGATAACTGAGTGTGGCCACATGCACCTGTAACCTCAGTCCTTCGAAGGGGAGCAGAGTCCAGGGATTCTCCTGGGCTAGTGAAAGACAGCAAGCTCCGATATCAGTAAGATGCTGCAGCTCAAATAAGGATGGGCAAAAGAGTGATGAAGACTTTTGGCCCCTGGCAGTGCAGGTGAGGGCCCGCACCACAGGAGAGCACTCTTTGCTATAGGGAGCCAGTGGAGAACTGCACAGGCACATATACACGCACAAACCACACACATAACACAGCACACACACAAGGTACATAGACTCAACAACACAGTGCTTAAGGAAAGGAGTACACAGAGTGGGGAGGGGAGCAATGCTATGCCTGGAAGCCATAGATTGTTCCATTAAAAAAACAGATCCCAGTGCCAAGCTAAGGGTGAGATCTCTTCCAGTGAGTTATTGATCAGGGAGAGCCCTGAGTACACCAAAAGAATGCTATCTATTGCCAGTGCTCTTGGTTGCCTACCAGAAGTAGATTAAGTAGTTAAGACCCAGTTACTAAAGATACCACATGCTTTAGTTGCAGGACACCTAGAATTAAAACTGAAGTTGACCTGCAAGGCTTCTCTTTCCTGGCTAGCTGTCATAGTGCTGGAAAGCGCTCTATGTCTTGCTGGAGGAGAAAATACATCAGCAGTCTTAACCAGCAGTAGCCCCTGTGAACTACACAACCAGCCAGGCAAGATGTGCCCATTGGTCTAACAATGGCATGCCTGTTATGGTAGTAACCAGTTATTCTCAGATTGGATTTGAGGTCCCACTTCACAGGAGGGAATTCATGTCCAGCACTGAAAGCCTAGACAAAACCCAATGGATGGGAAAAGTCATAGGCCCTGGGGAAAAGCTACTGTGGATGTTTGGTGAAATGGATGTATGTGACCTGTGAATTTCTCTCTAAATATTTATGTGTATGCCCATAGATTAGTGCTGCTCTCACTTTGGGTCAGAGAGGGTTCTCTTTGCAAATGGCAGTGACTACTGGGAAGAATCAAAACTTATCTAGGTCCTGAGAAGAAGCGACTATTAGTGCTCAGCACTACATCAGACATTTCTACTATACCCCCGAAAGCTTGGGGAAGAAGGTCGAAGAGGTGGCTGAAAAAATGTAACAGTCAAAGTATGGGAAGGACTGCTTTGGAATGTTGTCTTCTGGACACAAGGTGACTGATACATTCCTGACCTCACAGTGGCTGTCTTTCATTACCTGCACAAGACCTGTGCAATGCTGGACCCAGCTACAGGGCATCATGAATAATGGAGGAGGATCAAGAGAAATTGGTGGGAGAGAATATCCAGAGACATTGTCTCCTGCAACAATAACACACAAAAGAAAAAACTGGCTACTTCTTCTACAATTCCTAACTCCCTAACCCATGATCGGTTCCCACAATCCCACTGAGAAGGGGCCCCAGTGGGTTGGGGACAAGGAGGAGGAAATGGGGGTGCCACCACAAGACTTGCACATAAAATGTATCTGATTATTAACAATAAATACGTTTATTAAAAAAGAGGTGCTAGTTGGAAAGAAGGAGGGGTTCAGAGGTAGGGGACAGGGGAGGGTGACAAAAGAAAGTAATGGGATTATGATAAAAATATATTATATACATGTATGGAAATTGTCAATAAAAAAGTTCATATCGGGTGCTGGAGTGATGGCACAATGACTAAAGGCACTTGCTTGTGAAGCTTGCCTGCCTGGGTTCAATTCTCCAGCCACCCATATAAATTCAGATGAGTGTTCGTTTGTAGCTAAAGGAGAACTTGGTGCATGTGAAAGGAAGAAAGAGAGAGAAAGAGAGAAAGAAAGAGGAAGAAAGAAAGAAAAGAAATATCTTTATTTAAAAAGTTATAATAAAAAGGAAATTAGGGTAAAGAAGAGAAGCTGTCAGCTTAAGCTTTGGTTCCAAACACAGGCTGTGGACCCCGTGATCTCTGAGTTTTGTGTCCTACCTTAGTTCTGAGATGTGGCTAAGAAGATACAGAACTAAACATAGAAGCCCTTATGCCAATAGAGGCTTTCTGACCAGCCTGGCTACATTGTCCATTCGCTGGAGAAGAGAAAAACAGACCCAGGGCTGAGTTCCCTCACCTTCCCTCCATTCCTTACTCTCCTCTAGTGGATTCACAATTTTTTGTCTGTTTCTTTCTTTTCTTTTTCTTTAGTGAGCTGGACTATTCTCCCCGTAGACTAATTTAATTTGATAGTTTTCTAAATTGGAAGGTCTGCTAAAGAAGTTCTCTAAAGTTCATACAGGTTCACTCTAGTACACTGCCAGCAGGGCTTTGTGGTGTAATTCATTGGGGGTGTTTAAGAACTTGGTGACCCCAACATCTTTGCTATCTGCTGTCTTAAAATGCAAAGACCCTCCTCTTTGCTGTATTTGCACCTCTGCACTTGAGCTCAGACCTCTACTTCTGACTTTTCTATACTCACTGCTCCCTGAAGAGAAAGAAATGCTTAAGGAAATCCTCCCTGGATTAGTGCCATTTTAACTTTCATGACAGTCATCAGGGAGAATTTTCTAGAACTTCAAAGTCTCAGCAAAAGTAGAGAGAAGTCTGTGTAACAAATGGTGTCTCATGCCATTGTTAAGAGACAAAAGAAAAGAGAATTTCAGTGGACACAGTGGGCAGCAACTAGCAGCCAATGGGAACATCATTGGAGTAGATCTCTCTGAACAGGCCTTCAGCTCTCCCATGATCTAGGGGGACTAGAGCTAATAGTATATCCCTAAAGAGTTGACCTAAACAAGCAGAGGACCTCAGTACTTGCCACACAACTATCTATGAGATTAATTATGAATTTTAGAAATGTTGCATGCATTGATAGGATTACAAAGATTTGTGGGTAAAAAATGAAGCATGCCAATTTCTAGGTCAAATCTCCACCTCATTTTCCCCTCTTTCACTTTTCACCAATACATGGAAGTCACACAGTTTAGACTCAGACTTCAGGGATAGAGATGAATTGGAGATGTCATAAGGGTCCAAAATTCTTGGCCAGCCTTATAAGAAATTGTTCATCTATCAGCAGAAAATGATGCAAAGTCCTGATTCAACCATGGTGACCCCGCAGTTACTGAAGCAGAGCCTCTGGGCTGCTTTCTGCCTCCTTATATAATACTCACAGAGAGAAAATTAGTGAAAGGAAATACCTGAGTGCTCTTTTGTTATTTTTTTTATTACTTAGCCTTCCAATAAAAGTTTTCCAGATTTAGGTGGAAAGAATATCTGATAAACCCAAGAACAAAAATAAAAATGATGATAATCAATAATGAGCCCCAATTTTAGACATTTTTCCTTGATGACCATGTGCTAAGCATCCCAAATGATATCCAGCAGGCCTCAAATTAATTTTGATTTACTTTCATTTAAAATTGTTGGTTAGGAATTTCATCTGAGGAGTACTTACTAGTGTAGCTTAGATTGGTAGCTTAATTGCTTATTTATTAACGGCCTGATAAACTGTTTTACTTTGAAGATTCATTCTTGTCTTCTGTAATAGAGGAAAATAATATTTACTTTACTGGCTAGCTATAGAAATGAATGAGATAGCTCATGATAAATGCTTAGCACAGCCCCTAGGCTAGGCTAACTCAGCAGCATGCTGTTTGGGGGTAAGGCTTCGTTGAACCAACCAGGCTCACAGTGTAGAATAATGTGAACACCGAGAGTAAGGTGGGTCCTACACTTTGAAGCTCAGCAAGTGTCATTTGTAGAAGTCTCTACAAGACTGGCCAGAAGAAGCCAGCCTGCTTCAGCATGGAGCTAGGTGAAGAAATTAATGGACAGAGGATGGGCTGACATGGAGAAGCAGTCCCCACATCTGACTTTCTCCAGAGAGACTGAAAAAGAATGCTCCTGTTCAAGCCAAGTGACAGCAGCCTCCCAATCAAATGGGCCTATAATTGCAAAGGATGCTGGTTTGTGGAGCCAGAAGCTAGCTCACCTGCACTTGTGGGAGAGACAGAGATGTTGAGGTTTCCCAGATCCATGGAAGAGAGAATCCATCTGCATCCCACAATGGGTCTGATGCTGGAAGAGCACAGAATTGGAGTGTCCTGGAAGAAGCAGGCGAGCTCACTAAGGACAAGATTTGGATACAAGGTGGTTTGGACTAGAATATGAGGGAAGCTTTCAAAAAATAACTGAATTTGAAGACCAAGATAAGGCCATTTAAATAATTGCCAATGAATGTGAATATATCTCCTTACTCATGGCAAAACAGGAGCTTCCTAACTTTTATTTTTGCCCTCCTAGAGCCTATAAAAAGGATTTGATGCATTTAAAACAGTTTTGAGCCCCAAATAGGATCAATGTGAAGGTGTGATTTTCCCCTCATGCTATGTTCTTCATTCATGGAATCTTTCTTTCATGGACTTTCTATAGTCTTGGGACAGTACTTCTCAGCCTTTTATTTCTTTATTGAATCCCTAAGCTTGTTCCTCCCACCATGAAATGTTGACAGCCAAGTTGTACCATGATTTGTTTAGGCACTCTTCCTGTTCCTGAGGTTCTTCCATCAGAACAGGAACATTTCTGGGCTGGCAAGATGGCTCAGCAATTAAGGCACTTGCCTCCAGTGCCTAAGGCCCCTGGTTCAATTCCCTAGGTCCCACATAAGCCAGACTTACAAGGTGGTGTCCCTGGTGTGCTCTCTCTCTCTCTCTCTCTCTCTCTCTCTCTCTCTCTCTCTGTGTGTGTGTGTCTCTCTCTCTGTATCTTTCTGCTTGAAAAATGAATAAATAAAATATTTTTTTAAAAAGAAGGGGGCAGAGCATGCTGGCAGATGAATAGCAGCCTCTTCAGGACTGTCTCCATAAAGGTTTGATTTTCCAGCTGGGATCCAAACCCCTGACCCGAGCCGGCCCTGAACCCAAGACCACTCTCTCCCCAGCTCCTGCACAAGCCCAGACAGGGTTCCCCAGTGGCTCTCTTCTCTGGGATGATGGGGAGAGCCACCCCTCCCCCACCCAAAGCTCCCGCCATCGCCATTGTCTCCTCTCAGGTGCTTTGCAAGCCCGTGCCAGATGAGCATCTCTCCCAACCACGGCCCCCTCCCTCCAGTGCCCGATCCTTGGGTGCACTTATCTCTGCGACCCCCCCCAAAGGCAGACATGCTTCAAGGGCAAACTGACCTAGCTTGGTTCGGAAGCCCACTTGGGACCACAGCTGTGGGCGGGGCCAGGCCTCTGGCAGATACCTGGGAACTGCTGCCACTGCTGGGAGGGCACAGGTGCCTTTGGTGGGCAAGAGGGACCGTGTGCCATTGAAGGGAGGATACAGATTGGTCCAGGAATTTTAGAACATGGATTACATGAGCAATAGGAAGCTCTCATCAGGCTGTTGAGTCTGGGCAGCTGGGGCTGGGTTGGCACGTGGATTCAGAACAGGTCCACCAAGTACTGGCCCAAGGAGCGTCTAGAGCCTTGAGTCTCTACCCTTAGTGGGGGAGACAGCATTCCAGATCTGCTTGCTGCAGTCAGGTGGGAAAACACTGGGCTCTATACCTTGAGGTGCTGGGGCTATTTCTATTGCAGCATACCAATCAGGGACAGGGGCCTATGAGGTGGCTCTAAGACTAAATAATCACATACAGAGGGATCCAGATGGGTAAAAATCTGAGCCTGGCTGGGGGCAGAACACCCCAATAGGAAAGACATCTGTTTAAGATCAAACCTGGTGATCTCTCCACTGGAAGCAAAGTGGGCTGAACAGCACTCCCCAGGATGCCTGAGTCCCACTCCCCTACCTGGACATGGGCAGAAACCAACGGAAAAAAACCACAGAAATCAAAGACAGAACTCCCCAACTCAGGGCCCCTAGTCCCATTATGGAACAGGAAAATGGCAAGGAAGTGGAGACAACAAATACACAACCCCAAAGAGAGACTAATATGACTCCTAACCACAACTGTAATGCAAACATGAAGCAGTTAATGGCTGATATGGAAACTATGAAAAAAGACATGAAAGAGATGAAGCTCACCAACATAAGCATAGACTCCAGACTGAATTTAATGGAGAGAAATATGAATGAATTCAGAAACACATTGAGTTGAAGGTGAAACAACTACAGGAGGAGCTAATCAATTGATTAAATTTGATGAGGTTTTAAGAAAACTTAAAAATGGTTTTCAGGAATCCCTAGCAAAAACAAAAATAGACTGGAAATTAGATCTCACCAAAGAATTGGAGACTACAAACAAAATTATAGCAGAAACCAAAAATGAAAAGGAGTTGTTAAAAACCAACCTTGAACCAATCAGTCCCAGAGTTGACAATCTGGAGGACAGACTCTCAGACATTGAGGACAAAACAGAAGGAATTAATAAGGATGTCATAGGTTTCAATAAATTAAAGAAATCAAGTGAGCAAAATTTGAGGGATCTATGGGATACCATAAAGAGGCCCAATATTAGAATCATGGGGATCCCAGAGGGAGAAGGAACCCAGGCTAAGGGTATAGGAAATATCTTCAACAGAATTATTCAAGAAAACTTTCCATATCTAACAAGAGAAAGCCCACTCAACTTTCAAGGGGCCCAGAGGACTCCAAACAGACAGGACATGAAGAGGAATTCTCCAAGACACATTTTAATTAAGATGCCTAACATAGAAAGCAAAGAGAAAATACTCAAAGCTGCAAGAGAAAAGTAAACCATAATTTATAAAGGAAAAGTCATTAGACTTACCTCAGACTTCTCATTAGAAACCATGAAAGCTAGAAGGGCTTTGAATAATTCTTTTCAAGGCCTAAAGAAGTATGTCTTTCAACCTAGACTACTGTAACCAGCAAAGCTATCCCTCATAATAGATGGAGAACTAAAAGTGTTTCATGAAGTAAACCAGGTCTATGACTATTTGAACACAAAGCCAAAATTACAGAAGATTCTACAGGACATATCCCACACAGAAGAAATAAGAACAGCAGCACAGACCCCAACCTCCATTAACCCTTCAACATGGCAGGGCTTAGAGCAAACCTCAAAGTTATATCTCTGAATATAAATAGACCTAACTCCCCTATAAAAAGACACAGACTCGCAGGGTGGATCAGTTTATCAGGCATGTGAAAGTAAACAGCAAGTGGGTGTGGCTACATTAATCTCTGACAAAATAGACTTTACAGCGAAATCAATTTAAAAGGATAATGATGGTCACTTCTTACTCATCAAAGAAATGATCCAACAGGGAGATATCACCATCATCAACATATACACACCAAATTTGGGTGCAACACAGTTCATAAAGGAAACCCTACTCAAAAATAAAGCAGAAATAGACTCTAACTCCATCATAGTAGGAGACTTTAATACACCTCTATCATCTCTAGACAGATCAAGCAAACAGAAGATCAGCAGGGACATAACGGAGCTCAATAACACAATTGACTAGCTGGGGATAACAGATATTTACAGAATATTCCACTCCAAAGACACAGAATGTACATTCTTCTCAGCAGCGCATGGGACTTTTTCTAAAATTGAACATATCCTAGGTCATAAATCATCCTTAAACAAATTCAGGAAGATTGACGTAGTTCCGTGCATCATATCAGATCATAAAGCATTAAAGATAGAAATTAACAATGGAACAGGATCAAGAAAATGCACAAAGTACTGGCGCCTGAACAATTCACTCCTAAAAATGATTGGGTCATCTAAGAAATAAAACAGGAAATTCAAAATTTCCTAGTACTAAATGATCATCATAACACATCTTATCAGAACTTATGGGACACAGTGAAGGCAGTCCTAAGGGGGAAGTTCATTGTTCTAAACGCCTTCATATCAAAGACAGAAAGGTCTTAAATCAATCATCTAACCACCCACCTAAGATCATTGGAACACATGGAAAAAGCTAACCCGAGGAGCTCAAGACAAAAGGAAATAATTAACATCAGAGCTGAGATTAATGAATTGGAAATCAAGAAAACGATTTAAAAATAGATAAATCAAAGAGTTGGTTCTTTGAAAAAGTTAATAAGATTGACAAACCCCTGGCCAATCTAATCAAACAAAGAACTAAGAAAGCCCAAATCAACAAAATCAGAAAGGACAAGGGGGAGATCACAACAGATCCTGAAGACATTGGAAGAATCATCAGGTCATACTTCTAAAACCTCTACTACACAAAATTAGAGAACCTGGAAGAAATGGATAAGTTTTTGGACACCTACCAACTGCCAAAGCCTAACCCAGAACAGATAAAATCATTAAGTAAACCTATCACATCAAGAGAGATTGAAGATGTAATAAAAAACCTTCCCAAAAGGAAAAGCCCAGGACCAGATGGTTTCTCAGATGAATTCTACCAAGCCTTCATCATAGAGCTGAAACTACTCTTTCTGAAGCTTGTTAGAAGCATAGAAAAAGAGGGAAGGCTTCCAAACACCTTCTATGAAGCTACCATTGCCCTAATCCCTAAACCAGGCAAGGATGCAACAAAAAAAGAGAACTATAGACCCATATCTCTGATGAACTTAGATGCAAAGATCCTGAACAAAGTCCGAGCAAACCAGATACAATGCTACATCAAAAATATTATCCACCCTGACCAAGTTTGCTTTATCCCAGAGATATAGGGATGGTTCAACATACGTCAATAAATGTAATACATCACAAAAAAACCACATGGTTATCTCAATAGATGCGGAGAAGGCTTTTGACAAAACTCCTAAAGCACAAATTGTTCTCAATGGGGAATGACTCAAGGAGTTCCCACTCAATTCAGGAACAAGACAGGGGTGTCCACACTCACCACTGCTCTTTAACATAGTGCTTGAAGTTCTAGCCCAAGTGATAAGACAGGAGAAGGGCATAAAAGTGATACAAATCAGAAAGGAAGAAATTAAACTATCCCTCTTTGCAGATGTCATGATCCTTTATATATCAGACCCAAAGACTACTATCAGTAACCTCTTGAAGATGATTAATGCCTTCAGCAATGTGGCAAGATACAAAATTAACACACAAAAATCAGTAGCTTTTCTATATGCAGAAGACAAGCAGACAGACAAAGACATCAGAGAGACTGTCCCATTTTTTGATAGCCTCAAAGAAAATCAAATACCTTGGAATATCACTAACCAAGGTTGTAAAGGACTTATATAAGGAAAATGTTGAAACACTCAAGAAGGAAATAGAGGAGGACTTGAGAAAATGGAAAGATATTACATGCTCATGGTTAGGGAGAATCAATTTAGTAAAAATGGCAATCCTGCCAAAAGTGATTTACAGTTTCAATGCCATGCCAATAAAAATCCCAACCTCTTTCTTCACAGACATAGAAAAAATAATCTCTAAATTTATTTGGAAGGGCAAAAGACCTCGGATAGCCAAAACTATTCTAAGTAAAAAAGCCTACTCAGGAAGTATCACCATGCCTGACTTCAAAACATACTACAAAGCCATAGTAACTAAAACAGCATGGTACTGGCATAAAAACAGACAGACAGATCAATGTAAAAGAATTGAAGACCCAGCTTTAAATGGAAGTAAGTTAAGTTATTTGATCTTTGACAAGAGGACCAACAATGTACACTGGGCCAAAGATAGCATCTTCGACAAATGGTGCTGGAAGAATTGGATGAACACATGTAAAAAAATGAAAATAGACCCACTCCTTTCACCATGCACAAAAATCAACTCCAAATGGATCAGAGATCTCAATATAAATTCTGTAACCCTGAACAACCTGGAAGAAAAAATAGGAGGAACTATACATGAAATAGGAGTAGGGGAAATTTTCCTGAGCAAATCTTCACCAGCCCAGGAAATGCATCAATCACCTAACCAATGGGACCTGATCAGGCTCAAATGCTTCTGTACAGACAAACAAACCATAGTCAGAGCCAATAGACCCCCTTCAAACTGGGAAACGATCTTTACCAGCTATAACTCAGACAAAGGCCTAATCTCTGGATCTTACAGAGAACTCAAAAAAATACATAATAAAATCTCAAACAGTCCCCTCACAAAATGGGGCACTGATCTCAACAGAGAATTCACAGAGGTGGAAACACAAATGTTCTTGTCCCATCTAAGAAAATGCTCAGCATCCTTAAGCATCAGGGAAATGCAAATCAAAACCACAATGAGTTACCACCTTATTCCGGTCAGAATGGCAATCATAAAGAAAACCGACAACAATGGTTGCTGGCAAGGATGCAGGGAAAAAGGAACCCTCAATCACTTCTGGTGGGATTGTAAACTCGTTTAACTGCTATGGAAAGCAGTGTGGAGACTCCCAGACAGAATGGACATAGAACTACCAATGGACCCAGCTATCCCTCTACTAGACACCTGCCCACAAAATGTCACATCTCAATGCAGAAACTTTTGTGCAACTATGTTCATAGCAGCTCAATTCATAATAGCCAAAAATTGGAATCAACCTAAATGCCCATCCATGGAGGAATGGACAGCAAAACTGTGGTATATTTACACGATGGAATTCTACTCAGCGGAAAGGAAAAATGACATATGAAAATTTAGGAAAAAATGGTCTGACTTTGAGCAGATCTTACTAAGTGAACACTCAAAAGATCAGAGAATCGAACGCTGCATATTCTCCTTCATATGTGGTCCTTAACCAGGATAACCGTAAACTCTATGCAGACTAGTAGAAAGAAGTGAGAGGTTATGAGTGAGGGGTAAAGGATGGGGGGAGGGGAATGGCTTAAGCATGGGGCTAAACCAAATTCGTTTCAAAAACATAAAATCCTCATGAGCATACTGTATTCTATTGAGCAAGTAGTGGGTGTTGACTGGCAAGAGGGGCCATGAGTAGTAGGGGAGAGAGTCTAAGCCTGTGAATAATTGATCAGTCTGACAACCCCTGGTCCCAATCACGGGTTCTTTCCCTCACTGAGCTGTTAATCAAAGTGACCCATGAGGTTCCAAAAACAAGACAGAATTCTGTCAAAGCCCTTGAATGCCCTCCCCAGGCCTGAGGCAAAACCCTGTTGCTGAAGGAACCACAGAATGCCATCGATCAGCATTGAGAGACCCTCAAGGTACAGAATGGTAACCAGCCCCCAGGTGGTAATTAGTGTAGTGCTGGAAGGCACTGCACAAGCTGCCAGGGGAAGCTGATCAATGACAGCTGGAGTAAATGGAGACCACTGGCATGAAACACAGTCTGTGTACATGAATAGGCTGACCATATCTCCTACTGGGAGAGAACAGCAAACCAAGAAAGGAGCACTTGTGCAATGGAGGAGCCTGGGCCTGGGGGAGACAATCAACAGCTTTTAAATTTGGTCAAATATTCCACTTAGGGAGGGGGAGCCCTTGACTGGAACTGGAGATTCAGGGTGATAGGCACCAGATCCCGTACTGTTGGGCTCACAAGAAAAGATGCACTATGGGAGCGATTGACAGGGAGGCTACTAAAAATAGAATCTTGGTAATCCAGAATTGTGTATATTTGTTAACCTAGACTCATCTCACTCTCGGATGGAGAATATGTTTTTATTTTTCAGGATGCAGTGAGAGAGCTGTCTGGCCCATCTAATCCTAATCCGACTGTAGGCAGATAGCTGAGATCCTGGCAAGAGATGAGCCACCACAGCCATATCATGGGGGATCCATATGGAATCCCTCAGAGAATGACAGGATGAACAATGGACCCACAGCCACAGCCATTCAATCAACACAGGATAAGCCAGGGTGACAGAAACCAACAATTTTCGACACAAAGACCCCTAAGCTCACAACATTAAAGCAGCCTTAATACTCACCCACACGACTAAGGGAACTTAGTGGAAGAGGGGGCGGAAAGATTGTGAGAGCCGTGGTGGGGGAGACTATCCAGAGGCATGGCACCCCTCAGTAAAAACACACTTGGGCCAGGAGGACCGGGCTGAGTACTAGGCTATCCATGGTCTCCTGCCACCAGGACTGATCCAGAGGACCCATGGAGGAGGATATCCAACTGATTGGGGATGGGGAGAGGGGGCATTGGGGATAACAACTCATTGTTTGCCCACTAAATAGTGTAACTCATTATGGACAATAAATATGTATTTTAAAAAACCCAATAAAACTTGTTGCCCATTTAAAAAAAAAAAGAAGAACATTTCTTTTCACTATTTGGAAATAGCCCCTGATGAGAATGCGCAGGCTAGGTAGACAGAGAAACCAGCCAGAAATGTGGTGAGCTGCTTGCTTTCTCACCTACAAAATAAAGAACTCAATACAGTTCCGTAAATGTTTCTCAGGCATGCTCTGGGGCCTATGCAGGTGCAGGTCCTGAAGTTCTATGACGATGTGCTTAGCATGGAGCGTTTTCAGACTTATGTTTTCTACATCAAAGTTCATGATGGAAAGAGCAGTTTTTTTTTGCACTGTGGCTCTATGAGACATGAAACATTTTTCTTTCCAAAATTTTAAAGTTTTTTTTCTTTTTGTAAAATGCATTTTTATTTACTTACAGGCAGAGAGAGTGGGGATGGGGTGGCTAGCACCAGGGCCTCTTACCACTGAGAATGAATTCCAGGAGCATACACCACTTTGTGCATCTGGCTTTATGTGGGTACTGAGGAATGGAACTTGGAGCAAACCAGACAAACAGGCTCTGAAAACAAGTGCCTTTAACTGCTGAGTTATCTCCCCAGCTCCTAAAATTTTATTCTTTTTTTTTTTGCATTTAAAAATATTTTTATTGATTTGCTAGAATAGAAAGAGAGAGAGAGAGAGAGAGAGAGAGAGAGAGAGAGAGAGAGAGAGAGAGAGAGAGATGGTTCACTAGGGCCTCTTGCCACTGTGCATCTGGCTTTATGTGGGTACTGAGGAAATGAACACAATTTGTCAGTTTTTCACCACTGAGCCATCTCTCCAGACCCTATATGCTTCTTTTAACACATCTTTTGTTGAACATATGTTGTCTATAATATATTTGTGTTAGATAGTACATGTTCTATATATTGGACTAAAAATCAGTTTCAATAAATACTTAAAAGAAGATTGTGAGACTTCTCAAAAATGTCAGCACTGAAGGGACCCTAGGAGATAGCACCTCCCACAGACTTTTGGAAATTCAGACACACATGGAAGATAGCTCCGGCCAGCTCCAAGGCTGGCTGGATTTATCATCTGGTGCTGGAATTGCAGCTCCAATGTGCCACCAGCAAACTCAGTGAACTTGGTTGAGGTAGTCATTGTTTTTGAGTCTTCCTCTTCTCCCTTAAGGGATGAAATTGGCTTTCCATTTTAGTAAAGGTGGAATAAAAACCAATATAGCTTGTGATTTCAGAAGAAAGCACACACTTTCATTTGAGGAATAATAAAAAACAAGGAATAAGCCAGACTACATATTAGACAATGTCTATATATTTTTCTAAATCAGGTGCAATTGTTTTCTTAACTACATTAACCTCTTTTGGAAACTTTCTTTTTCTATTTTCAAAAACACACATTTGGAGCTCTGATTTTTTTTCACCATATTTGAAATCTGGTTTAGGATGTGCTACCAGCGTTTTCATTCTTAGTTTAATGACCAGCTGCTTACACCATTGACTAGCATTTGCTTGAGAGGCCATGATGAACACATTATTGGCAATACTCTGTCCCACTCCCTTCTGGATTGCATTTGCCTCCATGGTATTGTCTAACATCTCCTTTTGTCTACAGGGCTCAAGCCAGGACTGGCTAATTCTTTGTCATGATTTAGCACTTGAATCATTTTGATTGTTCCCTGATATGTGTTCCTAGGCTTAGAAAATCCTCCTATAGCGTTCTGCACAATCTGCACATAGCTGCATTCCCTAGTGGGAGTCCATCAGTGCTTTATGTGATGCCAAAATCACATCAGCACCATGAAATATGCTTCGTGGTAATCTGACGTGTTTTTCTTTCTCAGCTGTCAAAGATCATGCAGATGGTGTGGTGAAAAGTCCACATTCACTCCCACGGAGTTCCCTCTCCATTGCTTCTTGGTAATAACTTAACTTTTCATTCTGAATCATTTTTTATTATTAAGACAGCTTTGTTTTGAGAAGGGATATAGAAAGAATCTTCTCCAGATGAGAACATGGTAGCCCTTTCTTAGGGAATGAAAAGCTAAGATTCATCATGAATCTCTCTATGGGGTTGACTGGTCTCCAATGCTGTGGGGAAGGGGGAAAAGTGTGGTAGCACTGGTAGGCAAAGCTGATGGAACTTTCTCCAATAACTCTCTGTGCAATGGAGTAGCTGCTGAGCACTTGAAATGTAGCGGTTGTGACTGAGAAAATCACTTTCAAATTTTATTCTATTTTCACTAACTTGACCTGAAATAGGCATATTTAGCTAGTGGCTACCATATTTGCAGCACAGCCCCAGAAGTAACGGATTTGAGACAGAGGTAAAAAAATAAAGCATGTGTCTCTGCTTCTACTACTTCGTAGTGCACTCTTGAAGATGTTCTATATTTTATTTACCTTAACAATAACAGAGGGAGGATCATTATGCCTGCTTCTGCAGACTGTTGTTGGGATGAAATCATCTGTACAAAATATTTGACATAATATACTTAACATGATACATGCTTCACATGTTAGATACTACTGCAGCTGCTCCTTCAAGAGATTTGTCTTGGAAACTAGTGTCAGGTAATTGAAAGAATGTATTTGGAACTCAAGGCTAAATTTCCCTTTTAGATCTCCTTCAAGGGAATGACCTCAGGTCTGAGAGGCTCAAGAACATACAAATTCCTTCTACAGTGAACTCTTAAGTAGAAGTTTTCTCCTAAAGTTAGTATTAACTCCCTATCACCTTCCTTCATGTCTTTCTTTCTTTCTTTCTTTCTTTCTTTCTTTCTTTCTTTCTTTCTTTCTTTCTTTCTTTCTTTCTTTCTTTCTTTCTTTCTTTTTCTCTCTCTCTCTCTCTTTATTTCTTTCCTTAATTCCATTCTCCTTCCTTCCCTCCCACCCTCTCTTTCTTTATCCCCTCTTCTCTCCCTTCTTTCCTTTCTTTCTTCTTTTTTGAAGGCCAGATCTCACTCAAGCCCAGGCTGATCTGGATCACACAGTGTCCCCAGGCTGGTCTCTAACTCATAGTGAGTCTCCTGTCTCATCCTGCCAGTATGGTACTGATGGCCACCATGCCAGGCTCATCTCATTGTCCTTTCCTCCAGTTTCACTAATAAATCTTGATTGTACCTTTAAGGATATGGAAATTTTTCATCTAATATATTTAACTTCGTGTTCCCTCTAAGGCATGTGTGGAAATGTAGGCTTCTACAAACAAAATGTGAGTTCCATGAATGACATCCAACTTTATAAGCTGGTCTGCTCCATACCCAGGGAACAGAGCAATTGTGGAGTATTTCCCAGTAAAAGTAGGGATAGCCTTTGAATGGAAGACAGGTTGGGAAGGTAAAACTGACTGTGTTATTCACAAATCAGTTATCTTTCATCTGATGTTTTCAGATCTGCACTCTAAAATTAAATTACATAAACCTTGAAGCAGCACAGGACTTGAAGGTGCATTTAAATAATGGCAGATTAGAACTGAATGCCAATGGAAGTGCTTCTAGCATCAATGTTAATGGAAATTAAGTTCATAATCAGTGATAGGACAATCAATACCTCATGGCAACCCACTCTGCATTAGCGTTTCCCTCTTAAGAGTTAGAATAATGAGGAACAGATTTTACTTGTATGCTTCCTTTTTTCCATTTTGTTTCTGTATTCTGTCAACATAAATGGAAAAGGATGTTGGGGTTTTTCTACACTTTTTCCCCAGAATTAAAGCTGACTGCTTTACTCAGCAGCCTGCTGCAAATTCCATAGGGTCTAATGGCTGCTCCAATTTTTCTACTCGCCATTAAGGACTGTGGGAATACGATGTCCTAACCTGTTATGTGGAGCTGAGCACCTGTATATCCCAAGTAAGCATTCTTTATACCCAAGCTCCTAAGCAATGGTATCAAAGAATAATGAACAATGACAATCAAAACCGGGTGACATCTGGCTGACACACTGCCCTTCCTCACAAGATGATGGATAGTCTTTTTTCCTTCTCTTACTGGAGTGCCACACTCTACCTTTTGACCTCACTTTTTTAATGAGAATGTGAACAATTCATACCACTCTTTATTTCCTAATGATTCTCACTGATAATGATAAAGTGTGATGTCAATATAAATTAATTAAATATTTTCATGAAATTTCAGTTCTGGAACATTTTAGTAAACTGTCCCCATTGTTTTTTAATCTGTGAAACACAGGGCTTCTTGAGTCACAATTCTTAATATTTTCCCAACAAAAGGACCACATTAAAATCTTAATTAGTCCCTTCAGCTTTACAGACATCATTTTATTTTTATGTCTGGTGCCAGTATTGCACAAAGTACTTTTGCAGTAATTTTCCTTTGGAGTGCATGTTTTATCTTTGAGGCTAGGCCTGAGGTTCATGGAGGATGTGTGCTGGGAAGACAGCTGTTACATCTATCACATTTAATCAGTCTGTTTTCAGAGTTACTTGTACACTACAACTGAAAAGGAAAGATAAACTAAGATGATAATTATTGTCTAAAATAATTTTAAACCATACAAACATTTAACTGCAGAAATTGTCAGAAAAAATTTATTAACTGTTGCAAAAATGTGGTTTATTTTCCTATTATTTACTACTTTAGTTTTCACTGAGAAAGTGATTGCTATCAGTAAGCAATATAGACCAATTTATTTTAAGTTCAAAATTGTTAACATACAGGGTGGGAAGGAGACCTTTGTGTTGTAAGTAAGATTTGTTTTCTTTTCAAGATGATTAAAACTAGTTCTATCTTCCTAAGGTGGCTTTAATTTTTCTCTCACTCATATAGTTTGACTATATGAATGCACTGTATTGATCTACAATTTATCTAATTGGTGAGAGGATATTAATGGATTCCATTAGTCCATTTTCTAATTTCCACTTGTTCTAAGGACCATAAATCTTTTCTTCATCTACTTATAAGAAAAAGCCAGTTCCAAGAAACAAAGAAAATTTCCATCCAAACTCAGTAGTATATGTAAGGTCTGTTTAAATTGTCTAAAGTCTTTCCTTTACATTTTTAAAACCCTACTTGCATTAGTATATTATATACATGAAATTATAAATGCAAATTTGTGCAAAATCCTTTCTATAATGATGAGGTGATATGGTCTAAGGGAAAAGGCTGAGAATGTAGCTCAGTTGGTAGAGGCTTGCCTATCATGCACAATGGCCTGGGCTCCATACTCATGACCATGACTGGCTATGATGGTGCATGCCTAGAATTCCAACACTCATGAGTCTATTCTCTTGACTGTTTATTTGATAGCTTTCACAAAAATATGAAACCAAGTAGAATCTGAATGAACCCCAGAGCAGAGTTGATGAAATTTTTGACTGAATGGTGTATAATCTATCAATACTTAATAAAATCATCTAGGAACTCATAATATGAAAGCATAACTTAGAACTTTCAGAAGGGCAGTGAGAGAAGACCCAGCCTCATGGCAGGCATCTGAGGACCAGGAAAATAAAGGAACTTAAAAGAATTTTACAATATCAGTTCCGTGCTATTCCAGTATTTTACAATATGTCCACCTCAGTAAACACTAATGTGGGAGCCATGCTTCTCTGTTTTAATGAGTGCCAATCGCTTTCTGTTTGTAAGAGTTTCATTACACTTAAAAGTGTGTAAAGTGTGAGGAAAAAATAAGATCACGACCTTCATAGAAGCATTTATGCATATACATACATATATGTATGCTTTGCTTATATATAAATTAGCATCACCTATAACACTTGAGGTTCCATATGATCCAACCTCAATGTCATATAAGACATAGAGAACTAGCAGTATCTACTGCTTCTGAAAAAAAGTTAAATCCTGAATGTTCTGTAAAACAGTTTTAGCCAGGATACCTATTTGTCAGGAATCTTTCTCCTTTGTAAGTATCCTGACATCAGGCACTGAATCTTTTCATCTGTCTCATCTAAACAACTCCTTCAATATCCCTCATTACTGTCTTCCCTAGCATGTATGCTTATTTTGTTAAAAATAATAATAATAAATGATATCAACATAAAAGAAGGGACCATTGGAAAAAGGAATGGGTTCAGTTGAGGGAGGATGCAGAAGAGGGGACAAATGAGGTTGGTGAGAAGGGGTTATAATCAGTGTTACAGTTGCCTTCCCACGGCTGTCACAAAGCATCCAACCAAAAGCAGCTTGTGGGAAGCAAGGGTTTATTTTGGCTTACAGATGCAAGGAGAAACTCCATGATGGCAGGGGGAAATGTGGCATCAGCAGAAGCTGGACATCACCACCAACATCAGGTGGACAACAGCAGCAGGAGAGTGTGCCAGACTATTTCTGGCAAGCTAGGGCTAATAAAGCGTCATGGTCCACCCTCAGCAACATGCTTTCTCCAGCAAAGCTCCACCTCCCAAATTGCCATCAGCTGGAGAATCAAGTGTTCAGAACACATGAGTTTATAAGGGACACCTAATTCAAGCAAACACATTTCGCTCCTGGTCCCCATAAACTCATGACCACCCATGATGTAAAAAATCAATGGAATTCAGTCCAACTTTAAAAGTCCCTGTAGTTTTCATCAACTCCAGTACTACTCAAATATCCCTATAGTACAAGGTCTCTTAACTGAAAACCAAAATAAACAGTAACCTAAAACCCAATGGCACAGAATAAACACTCATGCTGTAAAAGATGGCATGGGGCAAGGAGAGATTGAACCAATAGAAGATCTAAAACAAGCAGGGCAAATAATCAAATTCCATAGCTCCAAATTAGACATCTCTACCCAGTGACAAAGTCTGGAGTTCCAATTCCACCCCTCCAGCTGTGCTGCTCGCAGCCAGGGGAATAGCTCTTCCATAGTCCCGGCATCTCCACTTGGGTCTCCACTGCAACCCATGGTTCATCCTCATGACACCATCAGGCCTTGCAGGGACTTCCAACAACACTGTCTCACATTACCCATGGACCTTTTCAAAAAACAAGACCACATTGCAAATCCAAAGACCCTCTCTTTCCTGAATTTGTATACTCCAAAATACCAGATGTGCTACCAAATTATTAATCTAGGGAAAAATAAAGCTGACTTTGAAGAACAGGACATTCCCTCAGCATTCAGGTCCCCTAATTTCAAAAGAACCATGATTCTTCCTGCTCTCCCAATGCAAAACAGCTGGCCTGATAGTAATAGTTGAAATCGCTCAAACAGTTGCAACTGAACTGAACTATTGTCTTTAGCCCAAAGCTTTCATTTCTTTTGGTGCCATATCCATCTGCTCACACCTGTTCATTTTGATCAACACAACCCTGAATAAGTTCTTGGACACAGGTAGTCAGAACAAAACAAACTTCTCATATAATCTGCTTCTAGATGAGTCCCCACAAAGTTTTCCCCCAATAAGGAAAACTTCACAATCCATAGTTTTTACTGCATTCAGGTCTTTCAACTCTGACTAGAATGGTTCATGAAACTCTACCTTAAGCACATCAAATGATTCTTAAAACAACATTTCAAATCCTTCCACATAACTTCCACAAATGAGCTCCAAAGACTGAAAGCTACAGAGTCAGGTTTCTTGAAATACCGACCCCACTTCATGGTACCAATTTACCATTGCAATTACCTTCTTGGTGCTGGCAAGTCCCTGATGAAAGACAATGTATTAAGGAAAAGAGTTTACTTTGGATTAGAAACTTGAGGGGAAACTCCATGACGGCAGGGGAAAACATGACATGAGCAGAGGCTGAACATCACCTCCTGTTCAACATCAGGTGGAAAATGGCAGTAAGAGAGTGACCCAAAATAATACTGTGCAGCTAGGGCTAATAAACCATCAAGGCCCACCTCCAGCAACACACCTCTTCCATCAAGGATCCGCTTTCTAATTTGCCAACAGTCAGGGATGAAACATTCAGAATGCATGAGTTTATGGGGGCACCTAATTCAAACCACAGGGTACATCAGGCATATATATGGAAGTTTAAAACAACAACAATGATAATAATAAGCTCAATTGTCTGGGCTCTTCAATATATTTGATATTTGAGTAATTTTCTATAACATGAACTTGGCATATATATATATATACATATATATATATTCCTTTCCATAGAAGTGTATTCAGAGCATTGAAAGCTCATGTGACAATTGTGTGGAGTACTAGCTCTTGTCATTCACATCTTAACCTCTGTCATCCATCTCACAGATGATAAAACTTCAAAACAAATATATGTGAAACAAACTTCACATTGAAATATAAACATTTGATAAAAATAAAACCTTGATTAAAGTCTCAAAAAATATGCTGCCAGTGGCTTTGAGGGTAGGAAAAAATGCTCTTTTTTCCTTTCTTTAAAAGCTTTCTATGCACTTGTAATATTTTTCTTTCTACATGTAACAAACAAGTAATGCTGAGTAAATAAAATGGATTGATGTTTAGTAAGAGGCTATTAATGTCTTTGGAAAGGCTTTGGGAAGGTTATTCAGTGAGCCGATCTATGCGTTATTGTCAAGAACACTTATTGGGCGTACCTCTGACCACGGGTTTGAGAAGCACAATATCTTAGATGGTCAGAGGATTTATGGCTGTGCTTTCATCATGTCTCCTGCCGACTCCCTGAAGCCTTGTGATGGTGGTAACAGAGGAAGGAAGGCCCGTGAATCAAAAGAGTTTATAGTTTGCTGTGTGTTGAAATAAAGAACATAATAGTCTTCTAACAGTTTTACAAAAATTCCTTTCACATGAAAGAAAACTGCCTTTTGGGAGGAAAAGTTGTTGATATGCCTGTTTGGATTAGAGCTATAATTCTAAATTCTAAATAGCCAAATGGGAAAAAAATCATCTGTTCTATATAAGATCAGAAGACTTGGTGAGTTTGGCGGACAAACATGAATGACAGAGAAAAGGGGTGCAAACAGGAGCTGCTGAGTGTGATGATAGGCCCATTTTTGACCTTCAAGTTCAGGGGTCATAGTTTATCTCCCTTCAGCCAGTCACACATTTTCTTACCAGGAAAACAAATCACTTGTGCCTCATGGGTCTTACTTAGGCTTCAAATAAGACACAATGATTCCTTTTCTTCAAAGTTCCATTGAACAAGAACTGAAGGAAACATTGCATCTTGTTAGATTTCATCTGCAGTAAAGACACTGTGGCTTTGAGTTTGCTGGCTGTCATGGTTTGATCCAGGTGTCCCCCACAAACAAATGAATGTGTTCTGATAGATCGATCCTCAGCTGATGGCAGTTTGGGTTTTACAACCTCGATGAAGCTGTGTTGTTGGGGGCGGGCTTATGGGGTTATAAGCCAGCTTCCCCTTGCCAGTATTTGGCACACCTTCCTGCCGCTCTTTGCAGTGCTGTGGCAGAGGTGATGTCCGGCCCTCTGCTCATGCCATCGTTTCCCCTGCCAGGATGGAGTCTCCCCTCGAGGCCGTAAGCCAAATAAACCCATTCCTCCACAAGCCGCTTTTGTTTGGGTTCTTCTGCGCAGCAACTAGAAAGCTGACTGCAACACTGGCCTATTTAATTTAATTAATTAATTAATTAATTAATTGTTGCTGTCCTTTTAACATATATGAACAAGATGACCAAGACTCTCATTCCAATGGATTTCTGCCACATAGATTTGTTGATTCTTCTTGTTTCCAAAGTCTCTTAAAAGTTACTGGCTGTTAATTTGTCTCTGTGGTTTTCTCCCAATCTTTCTAATCTTATTATGGACGTTGTTTCAGTTTTCCAGGTTTAACTTCTATGTCTTCTAGTTTCACATCTTCTGCTGTCATTAATCTTCCACACCCAGCATGGCCTCAAGGAGTCCCATCTTGCTTGCTACAACTTTGCAAAGAATATGGGGCCGTTGCATTGTGAGTATACTAGCGTGTGTCCATGCTCTGAGAATACACTAATGGAGACACTGATGAATTTCCCTGTTCTCTGGACCTAGCACAGAACTTTAAAAATACTTATTGAATTAACTGTTGGATTTTCTCAAAACAAAATATCTTAGCCTGCTTTCTGTTGATTATATCAAATACTACAGCCTGGTAAGTTAAAAAGAAAAAAAATGTATTTATCTTAGAGTTCTGAATCTGAAATTGAAATTCCCCATCTGGTAATGAATTATCATTACAGGGACATGGTACAGAAGCCAGGAGAGAGAGGAGAGATATTATTGTTGACATGGGACATGGTACAGGGACCAGGAGAGAGAGGAGAGATATATCCAAACTGTATCTCTTATAGCAGATACACTCTTCAGATAACACGTTACACTAATCACATATGGCTTTTACTTGCTGGCCTTTTAACATATTACATGAACAAGGTGACAAAGATTTTCATTCCATAAATGAATCAATTTATCCATTTATGAGGGCAGAATTATAATAGCCTCTAAAGGTGCTACCTAGTCCCACCTCTGAATATCTCCTGAGGATAAACATGAGTCCTAATGGGTCAGTCCTTCTACCCGATGTTGGGCTTCATTGTTGAATCACATTTTTTATCTTTTGTTACTTGGGAAGTGGTAATAATCTGTAATTATTTTTTTACTAATTTTAAATAAATATTTCTACTGCTTTATTATGGGATATACCTTTTCTTAAAATTTATCATAGGTTTTTATCTATAAAATGTCCTGTGTGTACTCTCAAAAACATTTCAAAATGGCTTCAGATGAACAGTGGTGACAGAAATGAATATTAAAAAAACTTCTGCCTTGTAAGTGACAATATGTTCATGTTCTTAATGTCAATTTCTATTTTACCTAGTTATTCTTAATATTTCAAAATAGTTTGACTATGTTCTAGAAGTTGAAGAAGGCGTTAATAGTGAGGGTGCATAATTTCATGATAACCCCAGAGGGAAAAATGCTGTTAAAAATATCTTTGCATCTTAGAATTATTGAGTGCAACATTTCCTTTTGCTTACAATTCCCCTACCTGAAAGCAAAACTGAAAACATTTCACTTAGTTAATGAAGCTTAATTAGATTTGTTTTAATAAGTAAAACAACTGATTGAAGTAGGAGCTATGAAGTCTTCACAACCAGTTATTTAATATGGGTAAAAGTTTATTGTGAATGATAGAATTAAAATGTAGATTTCCGACAGTGGCTTCAGTATATGTAGCATATTATTTTACCTTTGAAAGAACTTGTTTTATACTATAGGAAAATGAAGTTACATGGATCTGGAAATCTTTATAGCTATGAAGCATTACTAATTATGGTAACATATAGAACAATTTTGTACATTAAAACAAAACCCAAGAATTGCTTTGTGAATTATACATCTCTTCCATGGTCAGGTGAGATAATGCCTTAGTGAACACTTAATTTCTACCTTGGCACAATAATTTCATCTTATTTATTCTATTCAATAGTTGTTGCCTTTCTGTAAAAGTATTTATGAGTATACTCAACCTCCTAGTGCATAAATTATCTGGTGGAACAAAACTAAAAACTTTCAAAACAACATAAACTTTTTGAGGTCACGAAGGTATCATTCAATAAATTATTGCTCCATAACCCTAAATGCTACCTACTTGTCAGGAAGAGTTTAATGCACCTTTCAAAATGCTTAATTTACTCTCAGGGAGTAACGGACTAGTGGACAGGCTGTGCACAATGAATTATATTTCAAGATGCATTTCCTCAAGTGATTTGGGCCCAGTGTTGTCTGAATAAAATTAATGCCTTGTATTTATTTCAAACATGGGAAGGCAAAGGTCTAGTTTCAGAAGTCGAAAACAAGATCAGTCTATCTGCCTAAATGAAGTAAAGGGTGAGGTAAACTCGGTTGTATAAAAGAGAATTGTTAAAGCAAAAACTAGACAACTGAATATAAAGCATCTTGTGTGTTCTTAAGAAGGGCTAAGAATAGAAGAACTCATAGTGAAATTGATTCTGAAAGATACAGATTACTGTATCTGTAAATACCTGGATATTACAGAAAGGCCTTCCCTATCAGAATCCAACATGCCCAATCCTGTGAAGTTGTTGATGTCTCCAGCAACACAGTTCAAGCTGGTATGCCTTTGGGCTATGGATGCTGCTCAGTATTCACTGGGTAATGTCTACTGCACAGAAAAGGCATGGCAAAGTTTATTTGCAGTAGAAAATTTGAAAAATGTTTTGTTTGTTAGTCTTTATAGTCTCAGAGGGATTGCATAAATCTGTGGTATCCTACTTCTTGCTTTTCCTTTGGGGAATGATGAAAGAATCTAGATTCCTGCTGATGTGCAGGACACAGAACTCATGATCTTTATCTGCAAATAGCCCAAAGGAACTAACACATGAACTTTTACTTTTACAGATGTCTGGTGATTCTGTTTATTGTCATAGTGAAGGCTAAGGAGACTAGATGGAATCCAATTCCTTGACCAAGAAGATCCTGTTAGGGTTTGACAAACAAGAAGGTCCCTGTCCCAGGAATGTTCCCCCCCCCATGATGCATTAATGTGTCACTGGGAAGAGGAGGTATGTCAGTACCTCAGTATCAAACACTATTTCCCATTTCTCATGCACTAGGATGTTGGATATGTTTATAAATATGTTTCCTGAAAGGCAACAACTATTGAATGGAATAAATAAGATGAAATTACTGTGCCACTGTAGAAATCAAATGTTCACTAGGGCATTAAGGCCTTGTGTCTCATTAGAGCACATTGAGGCTCTTTAATCCAGCGGGGACTCTGAGTGACAGGATGGTATAGCAGAGCGCTGTTGATCCATGATGCAATTTTGCTCTTGTAAATCCATGAGATGTTCCAGTCCTTCTTTACCTCAAAGTGTATATCTGGCCTTTACTGATCTAAATTCAAATGTCTGGCACTTAGCAAACAAATCTAACTTAGAATCATAATGGGGCTTTATTCCCCCCTCAGTCTAACTAGATTGCAATTAATATGAAAATTAAATGGCTGATCAACTATTGCTCAGATATCCGTTCATACTTTAAACAATCAACAGGACAAAAAGAATGAGACATCAAAATAGAGGAAGGACTTCTTGGCAGAGGAGGGGGTTAGTAAAATGGGGGTGGGGAAGGACAGAGAAAAGTAGTTGAGGAGATTATGATAAACTGTACTGTGTTAATGTCTTAAAATTCTCAATATAATTAATTTTAAAATGACCTCTTTTATATATAATGAAGTAGGGGATGGGAAAATATTTATAATTACTTATGATTGATATGAATTATACTTGAAATAAATTTATAAGCTTTAAAACTGTATGCATTAATATATAGATATATGTCTTTATCTCTCTCTCCATATATATGAAAGAATAATAGCTGGGTTAGAGTTGTGAGACTTGGAGGCAAATTACAGAACATTTTTCAAATTGTTTGCTTTTTTGTAATAAAAATGAAAAAAAATCACAGGAATAGAATTTGATACTTAAAAATTGGTCTTGAGTAAATTGAGTGATCATACCTAATGATGAATTTTATTTCTGAAACTGCTTTCTTAGTTACAGTTCTTAACAATTGGAGTACTAACTACATCTCATTTTTTTATGCTTATTGTTGCCTGTTTTCCTAGGAAATTTAGATGAGTGAAGTAAGACGTGTGGCTTGGTTTAAAGAAATGAGATAAGCAGAGATTTTATCATAACTCGTTTAAGAATATATATGATAATAACAGTCCTCATAGCTGTTTTCATTGGCAAATAGTCAAATACCAGCCTTTAACATCCAGCTTTGTTAGTTTTCAGCTGGAAGTGTGACCTTCTTTGAGTAAAAGTCTCTGATATGGAGCTTGACACAGTGTATCCAAATTTTATTAGCACTGCATTCAGTGCTGGCAACAAAAGCCCTAAGTAAGTTAGCTTAATTTTACCCAAGATAGATAAAAATACAAATCAAGATAGGCCACATTCAAAACCACAAACTTTTGCACCTGGGGGAGCTAATAGATCAGTAGCACATGGGTAACTATGTTTTCCCTTTCACAAGGCAGACATGCACAACCTACCCAGCATTTTCATGTTAATTCTACCTGGGTTTCAAATCAATTTTATGACATACGCTACATGATTTATATCAATCATCAGAAATAAAATTATTTGATATTCTATTCTTAACCCACTAGTCTACTTCAGGTAAGGAAACCGGTATCCCTGGAGGGCAGGAAGCTAATCCTAGCATTTTCTATTTTTTTCAATATTCTGATGGGTATACGGCATGTGATTTTTCAGAAAAAAAAAAGTTGCTAACATTCCCACTTAAGGAGGGCAAAACTGAGTTTCAGAGAAGCTAAGCAGTCCTCATTAGCTGGAGATGGAGATTGCAGTGTGATTCTCTTGACCTCTGCTTGAGTGTATTTTGCATTCTCACCAAGCTATAAGGCAATGTTATTCTCTACTCTGGAGAAAGTAATGGATAACGTTAAAAGAATTCTTCTTGGGTCAATGGCAGCCACTCATCTCCCTGTGAACTAGAAGAACCAGACTCATAAATAATAAAACCCTATGCACAGCAGCCACCTGGCACCTACATATTAATGGTGTGTACATGAAATACTTTTACATAACCATATTAAAGGCATTAAATAAATGTCAGGATTTGAAAAATTACCACTTCAGGTCACTGATGGCCCCTAAATTCTGCAGTCTGGCTATTACAGCAGCAAATTTTTTAAAAGACATTTCACTATCCTGGGACTTTTCTTTCCTGGAAAAACAGTGTCTTTATGGACAATAAAGAGAGAAGCACGGAGCCTCAAATTTGCCAACTTCATGACTATTTACATTTGAGCCATCGTGACTGTGAGGCTTTCCAAACTCACTCCCTTCCCCCAATTCAAACTTTGCACTTTCTCAGCAACCTGGGCAACTTGGCCAGGGATTTTCTCCACAGTCCAGAGCCTCTGTTTGGATGCAGGAGCCGACTTTTACCATCAGTGACTCAAACATTCGTTCTCTTTTCCAGCTCCTTCTGAGAAAACGGACTTCCCAAGAGGAAAGCTTTTCCGATTAGGAAAGTTTTTCAGCTCCTCTCTTCTTAGATAAATCATATTGTGAATTACTTTTGTTGAATTTCTTTCCATTTGTTTTCTATTTAGTTCTTGTTTCATTCCCTCTAGGTCTTATACATCCCCGCTGTATAGTAAATTCTTATCTGTTTTCAAATTAAATACTCTCTAGAAGACAGAAATATTGGGAGGAAGGGCAGGATGAAAATGAATCCAGATAAGCTTGATTGTATATTTAAGGCTTATCGAAGACTAAATCTTTCTTTAGGTCTTCTAGTTTCATGTCAATATATCATCTGACTTTTGTAAAGACATTTCCTGCTAATTTTATGCAATATGTAGAAAATATTACCGATATACCCCTTGTGCTTCAACCAATTTTCAGACCTGTTGATCTGTTTCTAGAACTTTCTGCTGGTTTATCCATACAGTTTATGTTAATTTGATTATGTGACAGCGTCATTTTCTACTTCTTTTCCAGGAAGAGGTATACAATAGATGGGAAAGAAGTTCTCTGGAATGAGATAAAGCTATCCCAATAGGAACTTTCTAGGACCCATACTACCAGTAATATACAAGTCACCCTGTCTAGGCAGGTTAACCACACTGTGTGTGTCTTTTGGTATTCCTTGGGGTTTGCAAAACGTGTCTCTACAGTATAATCAAAAACATGTCTGAATTTTTTGTGCTCTAATAAGAAATATCTTTTTAAAAATATCTTGTTTTATGCACAAGCCTAACTTCCCTAGGCAACTTGTTTAGATCTTCCACATGGTAACCTTGAAAAACATTGTCATCTCCTGATAAATATGAAGTCTCAATTGGCTGAACTGCATTTTATTCTCTTTAACGAATATTTTCCTGCTAATTATTTTTCAGCACAGCATATATCTCCATTCAAGAAGAAATCAAAACTTTCCTTTGTTCTAATTGTTGAAATATGCCACTGCTAATATTTTATTTTTTCTTCTAGTTTTTTCTACTGCATATTTAGTTACATATCAATAATCACACAGAAAAGTATGCACATGTAATTTATTTCACACTTCCTCGCTTACATAAAAATAACTTTCTCATGTCTGACGGTAAGAGTGAGTATTTGAAAGATGTCATGGCATAGCTCCTGAGGAAACAGGAATCATTTACTCAGTAGACTGGATGATGGTGATACAGTATGATTCTCCCATAATGCATGGAGCTATTACTTATAACTTATGCATTCTTTTTTATGCATGTTATAGTTAAGCAAGACATTTATGTTACACAAAATTATGTACCAATTGAAACATGATTCACAATGATTGCATAACATTCCATTAAACAGTTCTCTTTCTGTCTCACATTTCTGTGGGGTAGACTTCTGGAAGCATTGGTTCTTTTATGGGAAGAAACTCTTCATAATGAGGGAGAGGGATAAAGGTAAGCATTTTATTTTTGTAATGGTTATTTACTGAAGGAGTAAGCTGGTGAAACACTCAGATCCTTACAGTTGTAGTTGGTACCAGAAGATAAGACTGTTAAATTCAACACTGAGCCAGGCATGGTGCTGCACATCTTTAATCCCAGGACTTGGAGGCTGAGGTTGGAGGAGCCCCATGAGTTCAAGGCCAGCCTAGACAATATAGTGAATTCCAGTTCGACCTGGGCTAGAGTGAGACCCACCCTTAAAAATATTCTATAACTTCCTGATGCCTTCTGGAGTAGAGAAGTTGGGGACTTAGTACAGTTCCTTAATCTGATGCTTGGAAGAGCTTTCCCAATCTCATATGGAACAAGGAAGCACAAGTGTGATACTCTTCACGCTCCCATCCCCAATGAATAATCATCTATTCAATTCAGTTGAGTAAAACATTGTGAAAAGCAAGTATATGGCAGGACTCTGTTGGACATTGGGATACGGAGATGGAAAGTATATAGTTTTGTTCTTATTTAGAAATATGAGCTGATCTTAGAGGAAACATTCCCATACCAGTGTGTATGTCCATGTTCTCATTATTCCATTGTCTCTTCTGTGCACTGAGACAGCAAAGCTTCGGGGTCTGTGGTCAGGTTTAAATTGTGTCTATAGAGTACAATGCAGAAATGTTATTAAGAATATTTAACAATCCCTATATAGCAGCATCAACCAACCAGAACATATGCTTTTTTCAGAAAAAAATGTGAAGGCCATTGGCAAAAAACAACTCTTGGTTCTGATACATCCTGACTGAACATTTTGTCCTCAACTAACACAGATTTTCACAGTGGTTGATTTTTATTTCTGCAGAGTAAAATTTCATCAACGCCTATAGGCTTTTTGGATTTATTTTGTATCCAAATATTTGGAGTCAGCAGCCTAAAAGGTATGATTCATACTCAAAGACACTCCTTTTAATTTTCATCTAACATTAAGTCATCGGACCTCTTCAACTGTTCGCACCATTATGTCCTTTGTGTTTAGCTCATATTTATTTCTATTGCTGACAGTCACAGCAGCTTGTTATGAAAAAAAGACATCATATATTTACTTCTAAAAATTGGCAGTGAATATAGAAACCATGTGGGAGGTGGAGATGGGATATGGGCCTAGACATATAAATATAGAAAAAGAAAACTTAAAAACTAAACCTGACATTGTAGCAGAAAGTTTCAGGATTTTGAATGTCATTTAAGTTTCTTATAAATTGCCAATAATTTGTTGGAGTAAAAAAAAAACAACTAATAATAATGATAAGGAATATTATAGAATTTGAGTAAGTACAACTAAAATTTCATTAAATACTATAGACTTGTTTTTTAGGTGATTATAGTTAGGTAACCCTAGTTGATGGAAAATCTCATATCATCTTTAGAATCTCACCAAATTAGAAATGTGTGCCACATTTAACCAATATTGACCTCACTCTCCTATGGAGATCCTGTTTGTTTGTATTTTTCAGAAGGCAGTGAGAGAGCTGAGGTCATTCCAACTCCAACAAGGTGCTACAGAACTACAGAAGGAGGGCTGATTTCCTGGCAAGAGATGAACCACACCCCAGGCTTATTGTGTAACCCCAAATGAAAGCCTTGTGAGAGTGATGGGATAGCAAGAGATCTATCAGCTCAGCTAATCAGCCAACCCAGGATAAGTCAGCGAGACAGACACCAATGATTTTCAACACAACCTAAAGCAGAAGTACAGAGACCCTTAAGATCTCAACAATAAAGCAGTCTTAAATCTCACTCACCATGACTCAGGGAACTGAGCGGAAGAGGGGGTAGAAAGAGTGTAAGAGTCATGGTGGAGGAGAATATCCAGAGACATTGCCCCCCTCCTCAGTAACCATACAAGGGGGATGGGGGAATCAGGCTGCCTCTTGTGCTATCCACAACCTCCTACCCCATGGAAAGATCCAGTATGTCCACCAAGGAGGATACCCAGTGGACTGGGGACAGGGAGGAGGAAATCAGGGATACCAACATAATATTTACTAATACAATGTATCTAATTTGGACAAGAACAATATTTATTAAAAATAAAAGAGAAAGTAGAAGACATGGAGAAAATGAGTATGCATACCTGAGGGTCTTCTGCCACTGCGAATAAACTACAGACGCATGTGCCACTTTGTGCATCTGGCTTTATGTGGGTGAACTCAGGTCATCAGCCTCTGAAAGTAAGCAGTTTTAACTACTAAACCATCTCTCCAGCCCCTATTAAGGGCTTTCTAGGGAGGATCAACCTATTAAGTTGTTTGAAGTGAGGTGAACATACATCTTAATGCAGGTGGGCTTTCCCAGGTTGCTAAGCTGTCACTGTCCTAACTTGTCTCAACTTCCCACTAAGAGATTCTCCCTAACTTACAGGGGAATTGAAGGAAGACCTGATTTTTTTTAAAGATGTATATTGTTTGTTTTATTAGTTATAAGCAATTACTATAATTGTCCAATTATCTGGAAGGCCACAACTGTTTCATTCATCATTTAATCAGTGAGACCACTGTTTTAGCAAATGTAGAGATATCAGTTTATCCACATTAAACATTTTTTCAAAAAAGTACTTTATCCACATTAAACATTTTAAATCCAGGACTTTCATATGTGTGAAGGGCTAGGGTTTGCCAGAGGGCCTCCGTTTTGTTAACTGTTATTATGACTTCTCTGTAACCCCCTGGTTCCAGTGAAAAAAACCACCCACTGTCCTGGGCCCCCAACCCAGCCAATCAGCTCCTGGTTTCCCCAGCACCAGGTCAAAATAACCTACCTGTTCCTAGTTTCCTGGGCAACCATGTCAAAATGACTTATGTATTATTATTCCAGCCTGCTACTGTAACAAATCCCTGCTACCCAATCCCACCCATGGATCCAACCAATCCTGTTACAGTCACTATAGCAAAGTTTGCCAACATCCTGATTCTGAGACCACTAGTTCCTAAGAGTGGACCCCAGGACATCTCCCCACCTGAACCTGACCAATCCTGTTGAAGGTTCCCCAACTCCTCATTTGTGATTTTTTCTTTAAATAACTGTGAGCCAACACTTTGGGGAAGAAGTCCCAGCTCTCGAGTCTGGCTGTGTCCCTAATTGATTAGCTTTAAAGTCCATTGCAATAAAGATATCCTGCTTCTGAAAAACAAAAGATCTAGAAGGTTTCTTACATCTATTTCTTTGCCATCTGAAAAATTTCTCATGGGATTCTTGGGACATGTGGAGTCAGGAATGGGAATTGATGTTATTCCAATTAATAGAAATGAAAGCTTTCTGTATGTTCATATCAAAGAATGATATTTAAATGCCATACTAAGTTCTTGATTGCACTGAACATACTACCTTGCCTTTGAAGTGCTTAGAATCCATTATGGGACCAGACAGGAACAGAAGTCAAGTGATATCTATGGGATTTGCATGCATTTTGGAATGTGAGGAAGGAAAAGATTTGATGATGTGATTCTGTCAATTCCTAATTAAGTGACCTTGAGCTAGTCACTAAAATTCTAATCCTCAAATTCTTCATATGTAGAATAAAAAAGATCCTATTGATATAATTCCTATGAAGTTTAGAGACAATGTATATGTAATGGCAGAGTAGAATAATAGGTACTGATTACTGTATTTATTGTTAATTATGAATAATCTGGAAGTCTATGAACCATGGAAATGTGGAATACACTAAAAAGACAAATCCACCCTTAAGGTGCTTGAACCTAAATATTGAGGAATAAATTTACCTGCTGAATGGTACATGAAAGATAAAATTAGGAAAACACCCAGTAATAAAACTGTGTACATAGTGAATTCCAGGTCAGCCTGAGCTAGAGCGAGACCTACCTTGAAAAGCCAAGAAGAAAAAAAAAATGTGTGTAATGAAATCTTCACCTTTATTTCTGAAACTTTTGTGGAATATAGTTGATTTCCACAATAATTCAGTTCTGGAGTGTAAGCGGTGGTGATGCTGGTCTTTGATCTTGGTAGGAGGCATCCTCTGTGATTCTTGGACAATAGACAGGTAAATTCCAAAGCCACAGCTGCCCCTGGAATCTAAATATTTCACATATCATACATCTTCTCATGAATCTTCACTCAAACACTTGAGGCAAAATCTTTTTTTTTAAACCCTCTGATCCAGCCAAATTATCTGAAGCCAAAGGAATGCTTTTGGTTTTCAATGAAGTCTACTGTGAAAGGTAAGGAGGGGGAGAAAAAATAATTCCCTTTTCAGGACGGCTTTAGTATTTTCTCTTTCATGGTGGCCTTTGGAAAACATGCCTGAAAGATGCCCTTCCAGGTTTCTCTCTGCTCCTGCCCTCTATTTCCAGGTCCAGAGCTCTTTTTCCTTGGCCCTGCTTTGTTCTGTTCTGTTGTCCTTGCATCCAGAGCTTACCAGCATCTCTGCACTCCCTCACCCCAAGTAGAGCCAGACTTGAAATGGGGACAATTGTGAAGAGAAAGGGACATGATGGCGGATGAAGCTATCATTCACCATATGGCACCTTCATAGAGGTGGGGGATAATCAGGACCAGGAGCAGGGAAGGAACATCAGGGTTTCAAGACCATTGTGTGGTTACACACGGGGGTGGTTACACATGTGCGGGTGCTTACACACACACACACACACACACACACACACACACACACACACACACACAAAGCCTCAGTTGACTTTAATGTCTGCAATTAATCATACAATTGCTATTAGTAATTAGGCTGAACTGCTCAGAGCATACTGTCCTTGGCCACTGCTGTCAGTTACATTCTCCAATTAAGAGTCATCATGTGTCTGGATGTGTGGTAATTGCTGTGTACTCATTGTCACCATCACGCCTCTCACTCATCCTCTCAAGATGGTACTATTATATCAACATGCCCGCAAAGAGACTCTTGCAGAAGCTAAACATCTCTAAGTGGCGAGATGCATGGAACCCATATTTCCATCCATATTGCCTGACCCAAAAGCCTGGGCTCCAAGCCATCCCACCCCATTCCTTGGTTCCAAGGAGCCCTGCTAAGCAGACTGAAAGCGACGTCCTGATGAAAGTCTGTGCTACACTCCAGTGCCTGTCTGTTCAATGGAAGCAAAACTTCCATTGAACAAAAACTGGGATACAGAAACACCCTGAGATCTTCTGGATGGCTTTTGGTATCCTCTTCTCTCTATCTATGCAGGCCGTTGACAACCAGGCTTCCGTCTGTCCTTATAGCCCCTGTCCTCTAATGCTGCCTTGGAAACCTGCTCTACATAGACTAGAAGCTTTCCTTTCCCCTCTCTTTCTTCATGGGGAGGGAGAGGTATTGCCCTTTCTCTCACCCAGGATGGATACTTTCCACTCTGTGGGATTCCATTCAAATCCCACAAAATGACTTCTTCCGTCTATTGATTATAGAGGAGATTAAATATGTCCACAGTGCCATTTGCTCGTACTGTTCATGTCACTTTTTGGCAGTTGAATGAAGATACATCCTTTCATATATAACAGTAAGGATTATCTCTATCTCTGTTCCTGAACATGGCCACAGATCCATCATGCTCCGTCTGATTTAAAAACCTATTTGGAAAAGGGACCAAAGAAATAAAAAGCTCTTCTATCATCATATTCTATGAGGAACCTTTTCATGTTCCTGGAAATTGAGTGAGTTTTGGGGTTTTCTTCCAGAAAACAAGAGTGACATCAATTCTATACAATTTAATGCAATTTTATATCCTAACACTAAGTAGTGTTATTAATTGAAGGCTGAGTCAGTGAAAATTGTACCAGGAACCTTTGTTAGTGTTGTGTCTTCCATTTGATTTGGCATCTGTGATATCTGCAAAAAGTCAGTCTTAAATCATTACTATCCAATTTCTTCTTATTAATAAAATGGAAACTAAAAGCTTATTTATAGCAGCACAACAAGCTGTTGTTCTTTTTAGTTGACGTTTACTTAATTAGTAATACACTCCAATAAATCACATTATTATTAGTCACATGAAATGTGTTTATTTATTTTTTAAATCTATATTTATTGTCCATAATGAGTTACATTATTTAGTGGGCAAACAATGAGTTGTTATCCCAAAATCCCCAATGGCCCCCCTCCCCATCTGCAATCAGCTGGATATCCTCCTCTTTGGGTCATCTCGTTCAGTCCTTGAGGCAGGGGACCATGGAAAGCCAAGTACTCAGCCTGGTTCTCCTGGCCCAAGTGTGTTGTTACTGAGGGGTGCCAAGCCTCTGATAGTCTCCCCCATCATGGCTCTCACAATCTTTCAGCCCCCTCTTCTGCTCAGTTCCCTGAGTCGTGGTGGGTGGGTATTAAGGCTGCTTTAATGTTGTGAGCTTAGGGGTCTTTGTGTCGAAAATTGTTGGTTTCTGTCACCCTGGCTTATCCTGTGTTGATTGAATGGTTGTGGCTGTGGGTCCCTTGTTCATCCCGTCATACTCTGTGGGATTCCAAATGGATCCTCCACGATATGGCTATGGTGGCTCATCTCTTGCCAGGATCTCAGCTATCTGCCCAAGGTCAGATGGTAGGATTAGATGTAGCTCTCTCGCTGTATCCTGAAAAATACAAACACAATCTCCGTCGGAGAGTGAGATCAGTATAGGTTAACAAATATACACAATTATGGATTGCCAAGATTCAATTTTTAGTAGCCTCTCCGAGGTCAGTTGCTCCCATAGTGCATCTTTTCTTGGGAGCCCAAGAGTCCAGGATCAGGTGAATGTTACCCTGAATCCCCAGTTCCAGTCAAGGGCAACCCCTCCCTAAGTGGAATATTTGACAGAATTTAAAAGCTGTTGATTGTCTCCCCCAGGCCCAGGCTCCTCCATTGAACAAGAGCTCCTTTCTTGGTTCGCTGTTCTCTCCCAGTAGGAGGTATGGACAGCCTATTCATGGCCACAGACTGTGTTTCATGACAGTGGTCTCTATTTACTACAGCTGTGCTTGATCAGCTTTCGCTGGCAGCTTGTGCAGTGCCTTCCAGCACTACACTAATTGCCACCTGGGGGCTGGTTACCATTCTGTACCTTGAGGGTTTCTCAGTGCTGATCGATGGATTTCTGTGGTTTCTTCAGCAACAGGGTTTTGCCTCAAGCCTGGGGAGGGTATTCAAGGGCTTTGACAGAATTCTGTCTTGTTTTTGGAACCTCATGGGTGACTTTGGTCAACAGCTCAGTGAGGGAAGGAACTGGTGACTGGGACTAGGGGTTGTAGGACTGATCAATTATTCACAGGCTTAGAATCTCTCCCCTACTACTCATGGCCCCTCTTGCCAGTCAACACCCACTACTTGCTCAATAGGTTACAGTATGCTCGTGAGGATTTTATGTTTTTGAACCTAATTTGGTTTAGTCTCATGCTTAAACCATTCCCCTCCCCCATTCCTTACCCCTCATTCATAACTTCTCACTTCTTTCTATTAGTCTGCATAGAGTTGACGGTTATCCTGGTTAAGGACTGCATATGAGGGTATGCGGCTTTCGATTCTCTGATCTTTTGAGTGTTCACTTAGTAAGATCTGCTCAAAGTCAGACCACTTTTTCCTAAATTTTGATATGTAATTTTTTCTTTCAGCTTAGAATTCCATCATGTAAATATACCACAGTTTCGCTGTCCATTCCTCCATGGATGGGCATTTGGGTGGATTCCAATTCTTGGCTATTATGAATTGAGCTGCTATAGTTGTACAAAAGTTTCTACATGAAGATGTGACATCTTGTGGGTAGATGCCTAGTAGAGGGATAGCTGGGTCCATTGGTAGTTCTATGTCCATTCTGTCTAGGAGTCTCCACACTGCTTTCCATAGCGGTTAAACGAGTTTGCAATCCCACCAGAAGTGAATGAGGGTTCCTTTTTCCCTGCATCCTCGCCAGCAACCATTGTTGTCAGTTTTCTTTCTGATTGACATTCTGACTGGAATAAGGTGGTACCTCATTGTGGTCTTGATTTGCATTTCCCTGATGCTTAAGGATGCTGAGCACTTTCTTAGATGGGACAAGGCCATTTGTGTTTCCTCCTCTGTGAATTCTCTGTTGAGAACAGTGCCCCATTTTGTGAGGGGGCTGTTTGAGATTTTATTATGTATTATTTTTTTTTAGTTCTCTGTAAGATCTGGAGATTAGGCCTTTGTCTGAGTTATAGCTGGTAAAGATCATCTCTCAGTTTGATGGGGGTCTATTAGCTCTGAGTATGGTTTGTTTGTCTGACAGAAGCTTTTGAGCCTGATCAGGTCCCATTGGTTAAGTGATGCATTTCCTGGGCTGCTGGAGATTTACTCAGGAAATTTTTCCCTACTCCTATTTCATGTAGAGTTCCTCCTATTTTTCTTCCAGGGTGTTCAGGGTTACAGGATTTATACTGAGGTCTCTTATCCATTTGGAGTTGATTTTTGTGCATGGTGAAAGGAGTGGGTCTATTTTCATTTTTTACACATGTTTATCCAATTCGTCCAGCACCATTTGTTGAAGATGCTATCTTTGGCCCAGTATACGTTGTTGGCCCCCTTGTCAAAGACCAAATAACTGAAGTTACTTCCATTTAATGCTGGGTCTTCAATTCTGTTGCATTGATCTGTGTGTCTGTTTTTATGGCAGTACCATGCTGTTTTAGTTACTATGGCTTTGTAGTATGTTTTGAAGTCAGGCATGGTGATACTTCCTGAGTAGGCTTTTTTACTTAAAATAGTTTTGTCTATCCGAGGTCTTTTGCACTTCCAAATAAATTTAGAGATTATTTTTTCTATGTCTGTGAAGAAAGAAGTTGGGATTTTTATTGGCATGGCATTGAATCTGTAGATCTCTTTTGGCAGGATTACCATTTTTACTATATTGGTTCTCCCTAACCATGAGCATGTAATGTCTTTTCATCTTCTCATGTTCTCCTCTATTTCCTTCTTGAGTGTTTCAATATTTTCCTTATATAAGTCCTTTACAACCTTGGTTAGTGATATTCCAAGGTATTTGATTTTCTTTGCGGCTATCGAAAGTGGGACAGTCTTTCTGATGTCTTTGTCTGTCTGCTTGTCTTCTTCATATGGAAAAGCTACTGATTTTTGTGTGTTAATTTTGTATCTTGCCACATTGCTGAAGGCATTAAACACCTTCAAGTGGTTACTGATACTAGTCTTTGGGTCTGATATATAAAGGATCATGTCATCTGCAAAGAGGGATAATTTGACTTCTTCTTTTCCAATTTGTATCCCTTTTATGCCCTTCTCCTCTCTTATTGCTTGGGCTAGAACTTCAAGCACTATGTTAAAGAGCAGTGGTGAGTGTGGACACCCCTGTCTTATTCTTGAATTGAGTGGGAACTCCTTGAGTTGTACCCCATTGAGAATGATTTGTGCTTTAGGAGTTCTGTAAATTTTCTTTATTAAGTTGAGGTTTAGCCCGTCTATTCTTTCCAGAGCTTTGAACATGAAGTGGTGTTGAATTTTGTCAAAGGCCTTGTCCGCATCTATTGAGATAACCATGTGGTTTTTGTGTTTGAGCCTGTATTTATCTTTAATTGCTTCTAAAACTTGTATTTCGCTTTTTCAAGATGTTTATTTCCCCCACCCCTTTTGTCAAAGCTGGTTTTGTTTTATTTTGGTTTTCAGGCATAAGACCTCATTGTTATGGGTTATACCAAGTATAGTCAAATTTTCTCAGTACTTCCAAAAGAACCATCTTCTTAAAAAAAAAAAAAAGACTGTGTAAAAGAATCCTGAATGTAGTAGAATTACCAACTCCAAGAGAGTAGTAATGAAAGTGGACCAGGAGTGTGTTGAATTGCCTTGTTCATGTCAGCTGATTGCTTGGATTGCCTTTGTTCCTGATTCCATTTCCATGTATACCTACTGTTCACAGGCATGGCTAATGGAATATGGGAGGCTTCTATAATTGTTCCAAATGTACACATATGTTATTTCCCTCAAGACAATATTACAGATATCGAATTTTTGTAAACTGGCATGGAAATGTTGCATTTTTGGCAGGGTTTTTAAAGCTTTTCTGGTACAATTTCTGTGTGTTGTTAGCATTTTCTGAAGCAAACCATAGATAAGTTTCTCATGTTCTTGATGCCCGATGTTGCAACATTTGGGAGAGGATCTTTTCTACATCCCTCATAAATTTAAAATAGCATACATTTTTGATCTAATTTGCACAGAGCAAAGTACATTACATTGCCATATAATTTATGCATACTTATTAAAACAAAATTTTAAAAACAAGAACTGCAACATTCTTGTTTGGCTTCTCTCTTCTACCCTGCCTGCCCTGGTTTAGTATTCAAATTCAACACTGTCCATGCAGGCCATTGACAATCAGGCTTCCTTCTGTCCTTCTAGCCCCTGTCCTCTAACACTGCCTTGGAAACCTGCTCTACACAGACTAGAAGCTTTCCTTTCCCCTCTCTTTATTCATGGGGAGGGAGAGGTATTGCCCTTTTCTCTCACCCAGGATGGATACTTTCCACTCTGTGGGATTCCATTCAAATCCCACAAATTGACTTCTTCCTTCTATTGATTACAGAGGAGATTAAATATGTCCACAGTGCCATTTGCTCTTACTGTTCATGTCACTTTTTGGCAGTTGAATGAAGATACATCCTTTCATAGATAATAGTAAGGATTAAACCACAAAGTCAAATAGCAGAAAGGAGGCCCCATTTCCTTCTCTGCCTTTGAAAAAAAATCTCTCTCCATTGTTTCCTGCTCCATCCTGAGCCAAGACACCATGCAGATGTCCTCTGAAAACACAACTTTACAACCAATCAGAGTGTGCATAGTGTAGGTGATAAGAATAGGGAAACCAGAATCTGGAAATTTCAGTTCTGATTTGCAGCATCCTGTAGCAGGTGTGTAAAGAGAATATTCTGTTCCTTAATTCAAAGTAAGAAACCATATGTGATAGTGGTCTCTTGGTATGCATAGGGGATTAGTTCCAAGATTACTTGTGGATACCAAATTTTGAGGATGCTCATATGCTTTAAATCATCACTAGGTTACTTAAAATATCCAATACAATGTAATTATCATACATGTAGTTATTGTGTTGTTTAGGGTAAAATGATGAGTGGAAAACCCATACATGTGTGGTACAGCTACAATTATTGTTGTCCTACATATCATGTGCATACATACAGTACATGAGCCAGACCTTAGGTGAGCAACGCTGTAACAATAATGAGTTCTGCTCACTGAGGATCATGAGATTTGGAGAGGTTAAAGCTGCTTGTATCTACACAGATCTTTGTCTTCTGGACCTGAGTACAGACTATCCAGGCCCAGTGCATGGCAAATTCAAGTTTTGAGTTTTGGAAAATTTTTTAAAAATATTTTTGATCCATGGTTGGAATGATCTATAGGAATATAATTATTTCAACTTCTTGAGACAGAGCCAGTGGTGTGCTTGTTTAGTAAGCAACTATCTAAGAAGTTATTCATAGTATTTGCTGATTTTGTTGGTGTGCATATGGTCTCGTGGCAGCTTTTAGCTGGAACATTTGAATGGCACTCAGGAAGACAAACCTAGTGTCACTGCCTCATCATATTTGTACATACATTACAGTGTACATTTGGTGAAATCATGATGTTCAAATATTGCTTTTTTTAGTAAAAATAATTAAGGCTCTTCTGGCTTTTTCTTTACATCTCTGGCTAGCACTTGAATTTATGACCTTTCCACCTCAGGCCTCCAAGTGCTGGATTACAGGTATGCACCACAGATGCTTGACTCTAAATGCTGTTTGTAACAATGCTCACAAAGTTTCTGATAATTTAACAACTAGTTTTCACCTGTCAGCCCCAATGCTCTGCCTGGAGCATCCATATTTTTTTTCCAACCATAGTAGTATGGCAGGAGTGATTGAGCAGTATGTACCAGTGCACACAGAATAAAAGTTTAGAGACTGTTTTTTAAATAAACAGTGGTATATTTTAAAAAAAAGTATGACTGATTAAAATACTTAAATTATGTACTTATCCTGAAACAATTTATTAAGTGTGTACAGTTTGCCAGAGACTCTGTCAAGCTCAAACAGGAGGAAAACATCATCTGGATTAATACTGATCATCACATCTTCTGAAGGAACCACTCAAAAACTTTGTGAGTGTCTTTTAGGTTCTCACTTGAACTAATTAGGAGGATGGCCAAGACACTTATGTAGCTTACCTTCACTTTTGGATTTTACTCACCTCACCACAGGTGAAGAGACCTCAAGAACTGGTTTATACTAACCTTTCTTTTTGCTGAATTCTCTTTTTCTGATTCCCTTCCTCTTCATTGCTCAGTGCACAAACAGCCTGGGGGAGGTGGGGGGGTGTCATCCATCAGAAGACTGTTGCTCTCAACCTGGATGACTTCACAGAGGCACCTGCTAAGAGTCCTACTGTGAGTGAGGAACACGAGGCTGCAATGCTGGTGGTCATTTCATCAGTCACATTTAGAGCTAACAAAGCTCTTCTTTTTCTCTATCGCACCACCTCCTTCTTTCTTCTTCCCATAACACAAGAATATCTTGCTACCATTGTTGGAGCTTAGCAGCTGCCTGGATCATCTTTTCAAAACCAGCGAAAAGACTGGGGATGCCTTAGGCACCTGGCTCTGGGTCCAATTCTGCAGAGAGAAGAGATAGGTAGTATATTATATTTAAATCTCACTTGCAAATAAAATTTCCTTAATGATTTTTTATTTGACTCTTTCTTCATTTTTCAAAGCAGACTGAATCAGAGTGTCATAAAGTTGGAGGGCAAGTAACCACAGGACTGGAAAGTCTCTTTAAGAGGTGGGTTACAACCTGCACTTGGGCATGTTTACTAGGAATCAAATTGAGAGTCAACATTAACAAGCTTTTCTTCTTATTATTTTTGTTTTACTTTAATTTTATGTAAACATTTATATTACTAAAGTGAGCCATAATTATTATTTACTTCTTAATTCAGGAATCAGACTACCACACAGGTAGCACAAAGTGTTAGAAAAATATAACTTCTGGAATTCCTGGTTCAGATGAATAAATAGGACCTCAATCTCATTATTATTGAGGAAGGCAGACACAGCTAAAAGTTATGACTTAAGGAAGCCAGACTCCTTTATCAAAAACCGTGCTAAAAATGGAGGCATGAGGCATTTAAGAATAAAAGACAGGAGGAAGGAAGTCAGGCTTTTTGGAAATATGTGTCTGGATCCAACATACCAACCAGGATACATATGACTGAAATAAAGCACAGTAAAAGTTCAATAAAAAACAATGGCATCCAAGTAACAGATTTGCATTTTCCTAATACTGAGAAAACTTTCAACTGCTTGGGAAAGATTTTCCAAAGGATCCCCAAGAGAACACATAATCTGTGATAGGGAAGGAAGTTACACACACACACACACACACACACACACACACACACACACACACACACACACACACACTGACAACAGGAATGGTGATATATATGTCTAACCAGAGTTTTTAGTTTTTCTGTTTTTAATTGAGAACTTTATTAAATGGACATACTGAAAACTTGCTTATATTCCCGTCATGTTTCTCTCATGTTCCCTCTTCCCTGCCCCATTCCACTGAGGGACCCTACAGTGGGATTACTGGTATTCACTGTGGAAGTATATATTTTTATGTTTTTAATTGACATTTTCATACATATATAATGTATTTGATCATAACCAGTCCTGTTACCTCTCCTGCCCCCTACCCTGCCCTCTTCCAACTTTCCAACCAGCCCGTATTTAATGTGATGTCTTTGTTTTTGCCATCCTCCACCATCCGTAATAGAATGTTGATGAGCACAAAACTGCGCAGGTAGCAACAGTTCCAGAGAGGAAATGAATACAATGGCTACTTCGTGTCCAGAAGACAATGCTTCAAAGCACTCCTCCATATCCTCTGCCTCTGACATTCATTCTGCCTATTTCCTGAACCTTAGTGGGTGTGATATTGATATGTCCTTTAGCACTGAGCTCTCAACAGGCACTTAATCTCGGCACTTTGACAATTTTGATTCTTCCCAGTAGTCATCACCAACTGCAAAGAAGCTTCTCTGACCAAGGGGATGGCACCACTAATCTATGGGCATAAACATAAACATTTACAGTGCAACGGCATGTCCTTCTAGCCAAACAACAGTAGCAGCCTAGGGCCTGGGACATTCGAGGCTTGTGTCTAGGTTTTCAGTACCTGGTATGAATTCCCTTCTATGAAGCAGACCTCAAATCCAGTCAGAGAAAAATTGATTGCCCAATACTAGTAACACACTATTGCACCAGGAGACATTTTGCCTAGCTGGTTAGTTGCCTAATCACAAGGTCCATTGCTGGTAAAGACTGTTGATGACTTCTTCAGAATCCTGCATAGTGCTTTCTAGCATTATGAATGCAAGCTTCCAGGCTTGTTCCACCTGATTTCTCAGTGTCATGCAAACAGTCTGTGGTGTCTTCAACAATAGGACCTTACCATCTAGGTCTGGTGGGCAACCAAGAGTATTGGAAATACTCAGTACTCTTTGAGAGCCTCCAGTACCTACAGGACTACTACACACTTGGAAGGTATCCTGCTTTTGACTCTGGGATTTTCCTATAACTATCTGTAGTTTCTGGAAATAGAAATATTCATACATATAAGGTAATCCTGCTCAAACTCTGTTTTTTTTTTAAATTTAATTATAGTTTTAATTAGCTAACAAAAAGTAGGCTTCCATATGGTTTATTTACATCTTTAATTTTAGTTAACCCTTCCATGGCCTCCCTTCTTCCGTTCAACCCCCCAAAAAACAATATATCCACTTAACCCTTTCCACCCTCAGTCTACTATCCATACCTCTTAAGCCCATCCCCCTCATGTTTCATGATCCCTCCAGCATCTATTAATCTTTTTATATAAAATATATCTTTATTATCCATATTTACATACACTGAATGAGCAAAGAATGTGTTGGTGTCCCCAGTTCCCCAATTTCCCTCTTCCCTGTCCCCAGTCAGCTGGGTATCCTCCTCCGTGAGCAGTCTGAGTCAGTCCATGGAGTACGGGTTTATGGATAGCCTAGGAGTCAATCCGGTTCCACCCCCCTTTGTATGTTGTTACTGAGGGGAGCAACGTCTCTGGATATTCTCTTCCACCATGGCTCTTACAATCTTTCCATCCCCTCTTCCCCTCAGTTCCCTGAGTCATGGAGGGTGAGCATTAAGGCAGTTTTATTGCTGAGGTCTTAGGGGCCTCTGTACTTCTGCTTTAGGTTGTGTTGAAAATTGTTGGTGTCTGTCTCGCTGGCTTATCCTGGGTTGATTGATTGGCTCTGGTTATGGGTCTCTTGCTTATCCCACCACTCTTTGTGGGGTTCCATGTGGATCCTCCACAGTAGGTCTGGGGTGGCTCATCTCTTGCCAGGATGTCAGCTATCAGAGGGTTGGAAGAACCACAGCTCTCTCACTGCCTTCTGAAAAATACAAACAATCTCCATGGGAGAGTGAGATCAGTATAGGTTAACTGAGATACACATTTCTGAATTGGCTAGATTCTATTGTGATTAGCCTCTTTGTAAATCACTTACTTGTAAAGTGAATTTCTCTTTGAAGTCCCAAGATTTTGGTTCCCAATGTATTTCGCCCTGAGTCCCCAATTCCAGTCAAGGGCTCCTTGTCACTGAGTGGATTACTTGGCCAAATTAAAAGCTGTTGATTGCCTTCTCCAGGCTTCGGCTCCTCCATTGCACAAGTGTTCGTGTTTTGGTTTGCTGTTCTCTCCCAGTAGGACTGTTAATCTTATTCTAACTTTTGTACTCTGGAATTTCAAACTAGACTTTACATATGAGAAAGAACATGTGGCATTTGTCTTTCTGAGCCTGGAATATTTCACTTAGCATAATATTTTCCAGATTCATCCATTTTCCAGCAAATTTTATAATTTTTCTTAACAGTTGGACTGAAACTCCATTGTATATATGTACCACATTTTCATTATTCAGCAGTTGATGGACATTTAGGTTGGTTCCATTTCCTAGCTATTGTGAAGAGAGCAGTAAAAATGGCTGAGCACACATCTCTGTAGTAAAGGACAGAGTTGTTAGGGTATATGGCCAGGTGTGGTATAGCAGGTTCATATGGTCCTTCTATATTTAGCGTTTTGAGAAATCTCAACATTGATTTCCACCATGTCTGAATCAGTCTGTACTCCCACCAACCATGAATAAGGGTTCCCCTTTCCCCGCACTGACCAGCTTTGGTTGCCACTTGGTTTCTCTATGACTGTCATTCAGACCAGATTGTGATAGAATATCAAAGTAATTTTAGTTTGTATTTTTCCTGATAGCTAAGGGTTTTGAAAACTTTTAAAAAATATTTATTGGCTATTCTTTTTTCTACTTTTGAGAATTTTGCAATGTTCCATAGCTTTTTTAATATCTTTATATCAATAATTAGATACATTATATGAAAAAATCTTGTGATGTTACCCACATTTCCCTCCTCTATTGCCTACCCAGTAGGGACCCTCCTCGGTGTGCTTACTGGATCCCATAGCTCATTTTTTGATTGGGTTGTTTGATTTCTTGTTGTTTGTTTTTTTTAAGTTCTTTGTATATTCTAGATATAAATCATCTGTCAGATGTATAGCTGGCAAAGTTTTTTTTTTCTTTTCCATTCCGTAGGCTGCCTTGTCATATTTTTAACAGTTTCCTTTGCTTTATGTGTGTGTGTGTGTGTGTGTGTGTGTGTGTGTGTGTGTGCGTGCGTGTGTTTGTATGTGTACTTAATTTCATTAGATCCCATTTGTTGATTAGTTTATTTTCTGAGCAACTGGAGACCTATTAAGAATATCCTCTACCTTGCCGTGTTTCCCTTACTTTTTCGGTTTCATATCTGATGCTAAGGTGTTTTATCCATTTTGAGTTGATTCTTTCACATGGAAAGAGATAAGGATGTAGCTTCATTATTTTACTTGCAAATAACCAATTTTCTCAGCACCATTTATTAAAGAGGCTCTTTTCTCTAGTGAGTGTTTTGGGCATTTTTGTGAAAAATCAGATGTGTCTATCTTCTATTCTGTTCCATTGATTAACATGTCTATGTTTGTGTCAGTACCATGCTGTTTTTGTTATGATAGTGCTGTAATATATCTTCAAACCAGGTATGGTGATACCTCCAGTTCCTGCCCATCCTTCTGGTCATTCCCCCACACAAGGATTGCCTTGGTTATCTGAGGTCTTTTGTTGTTACAAATGAATTTTATGGTTTTTCTTATTTCAATTAAGAATGACTTTTGAATTTTGATGAGGATTGCATTAACTTTATAGATTGCTTTTTGTAAGGCAGCCATTTTCACAATATTGATTTTTCCAATTCATGAACTTGGAATGTCTTTCCATTTCTTAGTGTTTTCTTGAATTTTCTTAAAAGTTTTCATTGTAGAGGTCTTTCACTTCTTTGGCTATGTTTATTCCAAGGTGTCTATTTACTTATTAGTTATTATTTATTTATTAGAGGAAATTTTGAATGGGATTGTTTCCCTGATTTCATCCTCAGCCTGTTTTTATTGACATGTAGTAAGGCTTCTGTTTGTTAATTTTATACCCAGCTAATTTGTTAACAATGTTTATTAGCTCTCCAAATTCTGATGGAGTCCTTAGGACATTCTTTTATTTATAGAAATATATCATCAACTAATAATACTTCTTCCTTTATTTCCATGTTTCTTATCTGCTTTATTGTTTAGCTAAGATTTTCAGTGCTTCTTGAATTAAGTGTGGATAAAGTGGACACTCATTATTTTCATTATTTTAGTGTTAATGTTTTGAGATTTCCCCATTAAGCATAAAGCTATAAACTTTAATTTTTTAACATAGCCTTTATTATAGTAAGATATGTTCCTTCTAGTCCCAGTTTTATTGGAACTTTTATCAAGAAAGGATGTTGGATTTTGTCATAAGCCTACTCATCTGTTGAAATGCATATGTGATTTTTGTCTTGAGTTCATTTATACCATTTATCAGTTTCAAAGGTTGAACCATCCCTGTGTCTCTGGACTAAAACCCACTTTGATCATGGTAAAGGATCTTTTTTGACATGTAAGTATTTTCTTGAGAATTTTTTGTATATGTGTTCAAAAAGGAGCTTAACATTGGTTTTCTTGTTTTACTATGGCTTTATCTGCTTTTGCTATCAGGGTGATCTAGGCTTCATAGAAGGAGTTTGATAAAGTTCCTTCCTTTGTTGTTTTAAGAAATGTCTGAGAAACATTTATGGTTCTTCTCTGAAATCACCAGTGAATCCATCTTTTAGTTCCAAGGTTGTTTTTTGTTTTTGTTTTGTTTTGTAAATAGCTACATCTACCCCATTTTTTGTTGTAGTTCTGCTTAAATGACTTATCGCAAATTAGCTTAATTTGAGTAGGTCACATACCTCTTGAATTAATCTATTTCTATTAGTTTTCCAATTTATTAGAGCATTTGTTTTTAAGATATGTCCTTCTAAATTTCATTGGACTGTGATGACTCCCCTTGCACCTCTAATTTTAATTTGGGTGTTTTCTCTTTTTCTTTTGGTTGCTTTCACTAAGGATTTATTCTTTCGAAGAAGTAACTCAGTGTTTCATTGATTCTTTGTATATTTTTTTATTGTTGCTGTTTCTATTTCATTAAAATTTTCCCTGAACTTGATTCTTTCATTCCATCTCCTGGTTTTTGGTATGGCTTGTTCTTCTTTGTTCAAAGCCTTACAGTGTATTATTAAATTATTTATTTGAGATTGCATTGATTTTTTAAAGATAAAGCTGCTTAGAGCTGTAAACTTCTCTTTTATGATTGCTTTCATAGTTTCCATAGATTTTTGTATATTCTATTTTCATATTATTCGATTCTAGATTTTTTTGATTTCCTTCTTTATTTCTTTAATAACCTTTCATCATTTAGAGTTCATTATTTTGACTAGAGTTTGTTATAAGGATATTAGAAACCCACAAATAAATGCACCTTACATAAGGATTTCATCTAATACGTCTATTCACAGAGAAGTCCAATTTCAAAGTGTCAAGGGAGCATTGTGGGACCAAAATAGAGCCATGGTGTAGAGAGCTGTGTCATAAGTCAGCCATGCTAAGAGCCTTGAAGGTCTTCTGCTTGCTGACCAAGCATTCTGCTGCAAGGCGCCCAGGAGCCCCGGCAAGCCACAGCCAGAGCAGGGATTAAGGCTTCATTTGAGGGCAATAAATCATGGTGTTTTTAAAAAAACATTATTCTGCCTTCTAAGGAGCATAAGTGTTTGTGTTACGGAGCCAACAAATAGAAAAATAAGGATGTTTTTAAGTTTCAAGTAGAATTCAATGAAAGAAAAAAACTAAAACAAATTTAGAAATATATAATTAAGTAAATTAATTTTCATTCAAACTCTTCTCTTCTATGTGGCAAAAATGAACTATTAACTTTATTCCAGAGCCACTATGAATTTTGTAGACATGTCTAAGCATTTAAAAGAATGAACCTAATAATTTTCTGTGACTTTTTAAAAATTCTGGATCAATGCATGATTTTTCAGCCAGTCTAGTTGAAAATACAGGGTAAAAATAATTTTTAAAATGTAGTACATGCAGGGTTTTCTAGAATGTAATTCTCATCACCACCCTGCAAGACTGTAGAGAATATTGTGTTCATTTAACTGAGGCTCAACCACTTTATGAGTTCCAAGTCACATGATGATAAGTGACAACTGTGGCTCAAGTCCCAGGCATTTGGTCTCCAACTCCAGCAATAGAACATTTACTTTCAGAGGCCAGTAGTCACCCCTGATAACATGGTAGATAAGGACTCATTTTGAAATACAGGTGGACTGCTAGTACATTTATGTAGACTAATCTAAATTAATTTTACTAGGTTGTTTATTTTTCAGAGTACTCAAAAGTGGAGCCCATTGTGGGATGGCCTGGAGGATGCTTATAAACGTCTTTTAAAAATAATATTTGAATCACAATTGGTATATCTGAGACATGATTTAATTATCTCTCTACTTTGAGACATAAATTGGAGTTGATAATATTTATAATGGTCATTTTTAGTAAATTTAAACTGAGGAGAAATTAGACAGTAGGTTTTGTGAATCATTTCAAAGTCCAGAGAATGGTTTGATGAAAAGGAAAAAAATACAATGTGTGATCCCTATCAAAATGTGTACATCTGAAGTTTTCTTTAATGCCTTTAAAGTGCCTAAAATATATTGCTGATGAAAGAAAAATGATATGCCCAACTTTCATTTAGAACACATCATATAGCTCTTCATCTGCATATGTGTCTAAGTCTGATATTATAAAGCTGGAAGAAAATTTGAAATCCACAGAAGACTAGTTTGTGGATTTTCTCATTAAGGTGAGCCATGCTCGATGGATAGGTTATTTGGGGCTGCTCCAGCATGATGGGTATACTGTGGTATGAGCCACAAATTCTGACAGCCATCTCCATCCCTCATGTGACCTTAGGGGCCTGTGGCTTTTGTTGTGTACTATGTAAACTGGGGACATTATGAATGTGTGCCCTCCATGTTGCTGCCAACATTAGACAGGATAATATCTCTGTACCATGGACATCATGCTTCCTCCAATGGGGCAGCTGTTCATTGTATTTCCCTCTTTGATAAGTCACTGAGTTGTTTCATTTTCTAAAGGATTTATATTTTCTAGTAAGAGGTTAGAAATCAAAACATAGAAGCCTTATAACACAAGTGTTAGAATTCATTTAGGTAGATTTTAAAGCAGTGATCTGATTGGAGGTAGGGTTAGAATTGTAATTCTCACAGTAGTGTGGCAAGGTAAGGGACTCCTGCTTCATAAATGAGGTCCAGATCCAAGATTGTGCTCACTGGACATAGATAGGGACAAGGGCTCAAATTTGAAAGTATGTCTTGCTGTTCCTAAACGCACATCTATGCTAATAACCCCTACTCTGATTTCTCCCTACCTCTTATCTAGGTCCCTACTATCTCAGGTAGTTAAAGGAAAGAGAGGGAGAGAGAGGGGGGGGAGGGAGAGGGAGAGAGGAGAGAGAGAGAGAGAGAAAGAAGGGGAAGGAAGAAAATGAAAGATGGGAAGGGAAGGAAATGGAGGGGAGAGAAAGAGTGGGAAGGGAGGGGAGGGAAGGGAGGGGAGGTTAAGGGAGGGGAGGGAATGGGTAAAAGAGATAGAAAGAGAGGGAGACAGGGAAGGAGGTAAAGTACAAAGCATTTAGAGTGTACTAGTGGGGTACAGAAACAGAAGGAGGTGAAAATGGTGTTAGGCCTAGAGGGGTCAATAATAATCCTATAGGTTAAACAGAAATGTGTACACAAAGGCATTTGACTAAAGAGCCAATAAAGTGGCAGCATTTTCTGTTTTTAAAATTCTCTTGAGCATTTTTTTAATGAATGGAAACTTTTTTAATGATCTACCGTTTTGCCACTACACTTTCTTTCTTCTATTTCCCATGGAACATTGCTTCTTGTACCTGGTGTCAGGAGTGAGTGCTGGAATAAATAAACTGAGAAATGGAGACCACCTCGCAAGGCAGTTCTCTGGGAAACTGTGCAGCCTCCCACAGAATACCAAATTTCATGCTGAAGTCCCAACACCTAAATTTTCTCCTCAAAAACTGATAAAAACTCTTGAATCTAGTAGTGGGACATCCATTCAAACTACCACAACTACAATTTTTAAAAAAATCTTATATATTTATGAGAGAGGGGGAAGGCAGACAGAGAGAAAGAGAGATTGAGAGAGTATGCCAGGGCCTCAATCCACTGAAAATGAACTCCAGACACATGTGCCACCTTGTGCATCTGGCTTTGTGTGGGTACTGGGGAATCAAACTCAAGTCCTTCTGTTTTGCAGGCAAAGTCTTAACCATTAAGCCATCTCTCCAGCCCCAAATTAACATTCTTGGTATATATGTTTATATGTGTTTCAGGATCGAAATCAGGTCTTCATGCTTGCAAAACAAGCATGTTACCAACTGAGCCATTTCTCCAGTCCCAAAGGCACAAGTTCAAATGAACCTTTTACTATTACCTATGTACACACAGTTTCTCCAGATGTGTGTACTAGACAATATCATTACTTTGTAGCATTAGAAAATGGAGCTCAGACAGTTGAGAACCTAACCCATAATCAGAGAAGAGCTAGAAGGTGCCCAAGGCAGGGCCTGGATGATATTTATCTATTTCAAGACTTAACTTTTTGGCTGATTGCCCCAGTGATTCTTGGCCCTTCAGTGATGTAGCAGATGTTCTCTCTGGATAATTCATGAGGGACAACTTCATTCTCTGGTTCTAGGTTCTAACTTGGTGGGCTGCTGTGAACAGCAGGAGGGAGCCCCCTGGGACCTATCTTTGCCTCACCCATCAAACTGGGATCCTTGTGACATGCCTTCTTCACTTCATGCCTTGAGCTATTGGGTGCCTGGGATGACTGCAATGCTCCCCAGTGTGATCACCATGTTGTTTCATTCACTGAAAAATTTTCTTGTGCATTATACAAGCAAAAACAGCAATGTTGGCTATCTCTTATGTGCCTAAGTATATCACACATATCATCTCATGGCAATCTTATTAGCTACCCTATAAAGCAGAGCTACCATTCCCTTTCCATAAAGAGGAAATGGGGGATCAATGAGAAGAGACTTATTTAAGACCCAGGGGATAAACAACTGGATATTTGAATCAGGGAGACAAGTTTGCCTTCCAAACTAACTCTTTGACTTATTTCAAAAAAAAATTCAACTTTTAAAAACAAAATGAGAGATTCAAGACAATCAGTGAAGTAAGAAAATTCCTGAAAAATCTGCATGCCAGTATGTAGGATGATTCAACAATAATTATACTGTTAAGAAAGGAAGAACTTTTAAAAGTCATTCTCTGTAGCTTTGACACCAATTATGGGTGCGTTAGGAAATCAGTGTGATTTCCTAAATTAAGATGTCTAGTTTAATATACAGGTTGGTTCTTGTAACAGAAATGGCTCTTTCCCAAAGATGAAGGATATGTGTGTGTATGTACACATGGGAAAGAGAAAAAGTGAGAGGGAAAGAATGCTTCCAATTTAGTAATTTAAAAACAATTACAAGTTGGTGTTCAAAGTTCACGTGGAAAGACAGAGGTGAGGTGCTACGGAGGCAGACAGACTGAGTTGCAGAGCTCTGGCATGAGCACAACAAGGGCTTCTCCGCAATGCTGTCTTCATCTGCAAAGAATGATTTCCTGCTTGGTGCCATCACATCCAAGTCCCAGATCTCCCATGGCAGCCCATCATATCAGCGTTGTCCAGTCCCACATGCTGAAATGGGTGAGATTAAAAACTTCTAAGTGTGTTGATACACTTTCCACTGAGGACCAAGGAACAAGGCTACATGAAAATGAGGTCAAACCTTGCAAGGAGTGGGGGACTTGAGGCCCAGGCATCACTAAATGAATGAAGCCAATGAGAGTGATTGGTTAAGGTGGTGAGACACCTGTCTCCATGAAGGCTGGAGCAAGGATTGGGAGGAATATGGATTTTATTTTTTTGACTGCTCTAATTTAAAAATATGTTACATCAAATGTTAGAATTTAAATAAAAGAGCACACTGTTCTTTGCTTCCAAACTGTCTTATTAAAACATTAAAATAATCTATGATTCTTCAGTGAAGTAAGAATAAAGAAGGATATCAGATCTTCTTTTTAAAAAATATTTTGTTTATTCATTTTCAAGCAGAGAGAGAGAGAGAGAGAGAGAGAGAGAGAGAGAGAGAGAGCAAGCGAGCGCAGGGCCACCACCTTGTAGGTCTGGCTTATGTGGTCACTGGGGAATTGAACCCAGGGCCTTGGGCACTGGAGGCAAATGCCTTAACCGCTGAGCCATCTCTCCAGCCTGACATCAGATCTTCTTTAGAACTCGGTAAGATTTCTCAACTTACAGAAAGAAAACTTGACATTTATGTCAGGTTTAAGAAACTGCGACTGTAAACCCCACCCTAACTTTGCTTTAAAGTTACCTTAACTCATAGTAGAGGATACTTGGTCAAAACATGGCTGGCTACACATTTGTTAGTGGGGGCAAGTATTATGTGTATAGTCTTTAGTATTTCACTATGCATAAGTGAGCATCCCTAATGTTTAACAAGAGGTTTGCTATTTTCTAAGAAATTTAATTTGGTAAGCAAGCCTCTTTTTAGTATTTATTACAAATGGCAAATTTCCTTTCCATTGACGACCAAATGCTTTCCCCTAGCAGCCAGTAGAGGGAGATGTTGGTATTTGATTTGGCCTATAACGACATGGAAGTTTCTTAATTAATTCAATGTTTGAAATCAAACCTCCGTTTAACTGTAATGATATTAATATGCAAGAATAGATGTGTAAACCTGGAGATTTTTCCATTCCCATTAAACTTTCTACACAACCCTGGGTCTCTGGTTCTTCTGTGAACCCCCTTTAGAGAGCTCATGTTGTAGAAATGTGGACTGCTATGAATTAAAGCCTAGTGCTATTGAGTTCATGCACTTGGGCAATTATTCAACATGTGTAAGATGACTGAAAGTAGAGAAAGAAAACAGCCTCTTCCTCTGGCTCTTAAGGTAAAAGGATGGAAAAGAAAGCAAAAGAGCTTTGACCTGGAGTCATATATGGAGTATCAAAAGAAAAATTGTTATGTTAGCTTTAACTTAAATTTGAGTGTCTTTAATCCAGGGGGAAGATTTCCATGTGTTAATGTTCTGGGCATATTTGACACTATCTTTGTGATAAAATATAGCATATTTATGTTTCTCAAGTTCCTTCTATTCTAAATTAAAAACCATAGTAATGGCTCATAACAATTTGCTTCACAGCTGGTATTGGAAAGATACTTTTACTATAAGTACTTAGATCTTGGTTAAAATAGTTTACAAAGCCACAATTCCCATGGACCTCACTGAAGTTTTGTATTATCTAACTATATGTCTTGTGCACACAGGCTGAATTGGAGCAACGTGCAGGTAACCAAGGAAGACTCAGGGAGAGGGCTAACAGTTCCACTTCTCAAATGATCTCTGAGAAACCACTTGTCATATTTTCTAGCTAAGAGGACAGTTGGAAATAGTTGAAATTACCCCGATCCATCTGAATTTTTTTTCTCCTAAACTAAGTATTAACATAGACTGTGAAGCATTTAAACCAGTGACACTGAGGATTTGACATTTCACATAAATTCAAATAGAAAATTATCAAGTCATAGTGAAACACACACCCCAACTGCTGCCCATAGATTCGTGATTTCTTTATTAGGCGCAGAGAGCCTAATAGAGATGTGGTTAATTGTAGTTCTGAGTATAAATGCATGTGTCCCTCTCTGTGCACAGGATGGGACATTGCAACTTATAAACAAAATACGAAACCATAGTCATTCCCTGTTCACAAAACTAGTAGAACTTCTTGCAAAGGAAACTAAAACAGACAGCAGCTTCCAAGTGTGTGTGTGTGTGTGTGAGTGTGTGTGTGTGTGTGTGTGTGTGTTATTCTGCATATAGACACTGTGCAGTGCTAAGATCAGGCAGTGTCTATTTACTCGTTGATTCTAATGTGCTGGTTTGCTCTATGTTGGTGTTGGTTTCTAGATTTGCCAGGCAAGGTGACTTCGCTTTTCGTTCTGAGACAGGACCATTCATTCAGGTGGAGAGGGAAGATGAGTAACCTAAGTGTCCTGTGGTATTTTTCCAATAGTTTAGATCCGGGAACAAAAAGCTCCAGTGCTATTCCAAATATAATTGTAGGTGAAATTTTGTTCCATGTGAAGCATTAATTTCAATAGAGCCTTATCTATAAACTCTCATTTGAATAATAATGTCAAATTAAATTTCAATTGTAAATACCGTCCAGTACTAGCTGTTTCCTGGCTCAAGTTCTGGAGCACATATGGCGCTCGCATAAGCTTGTGCCTGTCTGCCTACTCTGGGTAATTTTGCATGCAAATAGTTTTAGTGCCGATGTTGAGGTGCTAAAACGTGTTTAGTACACTTGAAAATATTTGCATTGCAAAAGGAGAGCGAATCTCCTGAGGAAAATCAAATTGATATTTTGTATTAAGAGACCACTCTGGGCACTGTGTGGCATTCTTCCATGAGAATTCTGTTTACAGTGCAACCGGCATTTTAATTGACCTTTACAAAAGCGAGCCTGGCGATGGCTTTGCCAGGTTTATAAAGCGCTGGCCCATCTTCTGGCAGCGTTCTCACGTTGATCAGGAGGAGGAGAGAAAGCGAGAGAAGGAAGGAATCAACTCGCCCTGGCTGACCTGTCACTTCTCAGGCCTCCCTTTCGGTGCTCTGGTAGGCAAACTCCCTGCTCATTATAATGAGAAGTTTCAGCTGGAATGCGCCTAACTAATTAGCTAACTAACCCAGCACCTCGGAAAGGCTTGTGGACAGCGGAGCAGCAGTGCTGCTGGGTGTGAGGCCCCACACGCTCACTCCCATCTGCCGCACTGACGGGAACCAGTTCGTTAAGTCTGAACGGAATCCAAAGAAAATGCATTTGTGATGCAAGGCCGATGACTGGTGCCATTCTCCGCTGCATTATGTCAAATTAGAGTTTGTTTGGAAAAGAGGTTACAGAGATCCTACGTAAATGTCGCTTGCACGGAACACTGATCGGATGAGAGCTCTGCACAAATTCAACATCCACTTTCTATAAACAAATCAAACCCTCCTGCCTTGGCTTTGGCTCTTATTCACTGGCTGATTAAAAAAAAAAATTAGAATCCCTAATAAAGTAATAAATAAAATCCAAGACAGGCTAGTAAAAGGCTTGTGGGACTTTTCTTATGTCCATTTATTCATGGCTTTTCATGAATTTCATTTTAGTACATTAGCTAGTGGAAGTGTAGTCTGTCCTTTAAAATGAAAGTAAGTTCAGTGTCCGTAAGAGGAACAGATAGTAGTGCACAGGAGGAGTTCAGATTATACCTTCCTCCTTGGTGGAGAAGGGAGGCCAGGTGGAATTCTAATAACTTCCATTGCTGTCGAGTTAGGGTTCCCATTGCCCCAGCCCAAGCACCATGCAAGGATGGCTTACTATTGGTGCCTATAGTAGCTGAACCCACCTATGGTCCAGGTTTTCTCCCATCCTCTTACCCGTTCACTCCTGACAGCTTCCATACTGTGCAAGGGGTAGTGTTCTGTGGCAACGAAGAGCCATAGACAGGGAGCAGTCAAGAATGGAAAGGGACACACACAAACCAGTCACAAAGGGTGACTTTCCTGTGCAGTGCGGTGACATTACTGGTTGCTCTCTATTTCCTTGAAAACATTTTCTTTCTTAGGGAATAAAGGGCCTCTGTTGTCTGTTGGAACCTGGCACATCAATCAATCCATTGAGTGAGTAAATAAAGCAACAACGAAACAATAAATCATTTTGGATTTCATGCATGCGCAAACCTTTTGATACATAAATGACAAGTAAGGTTTAGATTCCAGGCCACAGACTCCACTCCAGTCATTTTGCATAGAAGATAGTTTTCCTAAACACAGACACATTGCTTATTTTCTGGTCCCCAATCATGGGTTCCCATTTGGTGGTGGTGGTATGTGTGAGCACAGCATGGAATTGTGTGTTTGTGCATGCATGCACGTGCCTGAGAGCACATATGTGGTGGGGGGCGTGCTGTTAGGGGGAAGCCTACCACACAGTTCTGCCATCGCAGACGGTGGGCCAACAGCTGTTTCCACAGCTGAGACCACTGGAGCTGACTGTACTGCTCCAGTAACTCGAGAGCACATGGCTGGTCCCTGGATGGCACAGAGCTCACTGCCGGCAGCAAAGAGCCCAGCTTTCCCTGGGCTGAGCAGGCAGGGACTTTGCCACCAGACACAATAAGCATGTGAAATGGGGTCTCATGAATAATTCATCCTCAGTATCCTATGAAACAAAGAAATGGTATGTTTGCTGGTAGATAACTGTGTTGTGGCATTTGTAAATCTTTCTGAATTTGGAGTCGATCATGTTTCCTGTGTTGATGGAGAATTAAATTTTTTTTTCCCCTAACACAAAAAAGTTGGAGGTTCAACACAGTAATCTTATACTGGAGGTCTTCCATGAAATACTGAATGGGTTATAGTAATTTGGCTCGTGATTTAGGAACCTAAAAAAGTAAAATCTCATTTGATGAAAATGATGTTTAAATGGTTTTGCTGCTATAAACTGCAGCAGGATAGCAAGCTCTCAAAATGATCTTTTCCTGGGAAGGCATACAGCCCACTCTTAGGCTGAGGACAAGGGAAAGCAAGTAGATACCTCCCACAGACCACCAGGGTCAGGCTATTCCCTCACTTCACTTAAATATTTGTAAAAATGATACTTTGGTGAATTGAGCCCTAAATTGTTTTAGTGACAGTTAAATACCCACTAATTTAACACCAGTTAAATTGACAATAAAATGACCCCCAGCCACCATCCGATTGCTCAGTAGCGCCAGACCCAACACTAGGGATCCATAAAGCCACTGGACAGGGTGCATGTGTCTGCCCAAGAAGGCTCAAGGAGAGTTACATGAAGTATCTAGCTGCCCAAACTTAACACTTTTTTATAATTATCATCTATGCTTTCATTTACTAATTCTTTAATATTCTTGAGAACAAAACGTGATCGAATGGTCTTCGTTCTCTTTGAAATGACAACCTGGCAAAGCAAATCATGCTGTTCTCTGTCATCTCTCCAGTTATCATCTCGACTCTGTCTTCCCTTTGTCACTCGTGTTTCCTCAATGGATTTCATTATACTTTTTACCCTTTCTTCATCTTTTAATTTTTTTTAAATTTTGATAAGTCCTTGTAGTCTCTCTAACTCTTAGATTATCCTTGAATTCTGTATATCCATAAACCTCACACAGTCTGATCTGTTTGGCAGGGAAAGTCATTGAGAAGCAACCTCAAGTTTGCTGAAAGGAAAAAAAACAAAAGGGAAAACAAAACACGTAGCTGCCAAGTATATGCTGGAATGAAAATTAATTTCTTCATGCTTTCAGGTGAGTGGGTGGCAATTGAGATATGAATTGGGATTTATTTTTCACTTAAAAACAAAACAACACAATAAAACTAATGCATACCTGTGATATATATATATATATATATATAT